>JAVCKT010027819.1:20217-39522 GCA_032273925.1 Rhynchotus rufescens | reverse complement strand
AAGCAATCTGAGAGAAGAAAAACTCTCCTGTTTAAGTATTCAAGTCTGGAAATGCGTGGACAGTCTTCTCCTCACTATTGATAATGTGTTATGATGTGTTTAAATACATGATGGTATGTTGCTTCTGAAAAAATATTTTTTAATGCCTCAAATGGTATTTATGTGATTTTTTAGTACTACGTATTATCTGGCATATGCTAGAAAGAAGTCACATAAGTCTCCCATATAAAATCACACAGCATGCCAATATTACTCAAAAAGCTATAAGTCAGTCAGACATTCTGGAATACCATTCATCTTTGGATCACAGACAACATTATAAATGTTTTGCTTTTAAAGAAAGGTGACTAAGGCAGAACTCCGCAACATTTCACTTTTTCCACCTCCTGAGAACGTGGCCATAGCACACAACATATTGCTGTCATAAGCGAAGAGACACATTAAAGTTAAGAAACAATCACAGCTCTAGTATTAGAGGATACCTTGCAGATCACCTACACTCATGCAGAAAACCCAGTAAGAATGTGCACACCAGTAATGTGTAACCTGTGAGTTCACAGTCAGCACCTCATCTAGGGTCTTTTCTCTGCTTCTGTGATTTAATGAAGTTTCTTATCTCAGGAATAGTCCAATCCTGTCTGCTCTCATGAAGCTGAAGAATCAACAATGAGTCACAGGAATGCAGACACTGAGATTACACCTTCTCTTATGCTGCAACAGAGAATTTGAAGTGGTTGTAGGATGGGGAGAAAGAGCACTCTCTCTCCTTTATGGCTAGATCAGTGAAAAACATAAGGGGATAATGTTTACCCACTCACATATTCATACAGCTTTTGTTACTACTCTCTACTAGAAGTTAGGGAAAGAAAATTCGAGAAAAGAGCACTTGAAAACCACAAAACTTTCCAGAATACAGAGCAATATTTGTTCTGTGACGATACTTTGATGTGTACTACATGCACTAGTCACAACATGTTGCACTGTGACAGAAGTATTTTGCAGTGCAAATGTCACAGGTAAGTGTTCAAACACCACCTGTAATAAATATTTTCCCTTATTTTTTGACCTTCTTTGGCATTACCAAAAATGCATATGTGTCTGTCATTTGGATTTGCTAGGGAACCCTAGTAAGGCAGAAGCGGCACAAAAAAGACATAAGTAATTACCAAAATCATCTACGTTCTTTACTATGATTGTTTCCATTATGCTCTTCAACAGGCATATAAAATTAAAAGATAGTTTTAAGAGAGACTTGTAATCCATTTATAAATAAATTATGCTTTATAGCTTTTCTTCAGTCTTCAAATATGATTACACTGTTCTGGATTTCAGCATCCTTAAGCCTAGATTGGATGCCATACTGTAAAGTCTATTTAAATATGATATTTTGAATAAGTTTGATAAGCACTAAGTAAGATAGAAATTATTCTGTTGCAAGTCAGGAAGAATGTACGCTTGATTAAATATCGAAGACCAAAATTTACAAAATTATATTATCAGAACACAAACAAGTTGAGATTACAAGTTTTAAGGGAAGACATAATTTAACTGATTACAATGTGCAGCATTAGTCATTGCTACTATAAAATTTTGCTGTCTGTGAAAGTGTAATACACTATAGCAGTAAGATGTCATGTTCATTAGAGTAATATATAGCATCTGATCACTGCAAACAAAATTAAGAACTGTGACTGAATTTTTATATACCTATATACTGGAAGCAAGTGTAAACTAGATAAATTATCTGTGACATAACAAAGTTTTTGTCAGTCATCCAGACATGCAAATCTTAGAAAAATCACGTGTACAGATCTTTCTTGCTGGTTCTGTTTTTTTTTCTTTTTTTTTTTTTTTTGTTATTGTTGTTGTTTGTTTGTTTTTTTTTGTGAGAATTAAAAAAAAGAAGGAAGAAGAAAAGTTAAAGCTGAACAAGTGTTGGTCAGAAATCCAAATTCTAAGATATGGCTTGTTAATTTCCTAATTTGTCTCTCATGACTGTGGTTAGCTCTGACAGAGTAAAAGAATGAGATGGGTCGAAGAATATATTTACAATAAACTTATTGAGTATAGTTTCATACAAAGCAAATGCAAAAATGATTTATTTCATACAACCATTTTTTCATTTTAGTGGCCCTACTTAATCTCAGTTTCCATGCGAAACTGTAATTGATGTTTCCATTCAACTGAGATGAAAACAAAATTATCTGGAGAGACTGTTTTAGCTATTTCTTTGTACTAATGAGGGCTTAGGGCTGATGATTAAAAGCACAGATACATACAAAGGAGGAAGTGGTTTCTCAGAACTCACTCCACTATACTTTGCATGCATGTATGCAGAAGTAAACAAGGTGATTTGTTGCTTCTCCTCTTTCTGAGCTGCAAAACATTCATACCACTTTCTTTGCCTCCTGGCTGTCATAAACAAAAGCAGCACTTCACTGGTACCACACCATGAGTAAGGTCTTATGGCAGCTAGAATAGCCTTGCAATACAGAGAGTTTCAAAGAAAAGAAGACAATAATGCCAAAACAACAGCTGAACTCCCTTGGGCTGACTGGTAAAGTAGAAGTGACTCCATATACAAACTATGAGACCTTTAATAAGAAAAGGTAAGTTTTCAGGTGAAATCTGTGGCATTCTTTATTTCTTACCTCTGCAGAGTAAAAAATACATACTATGAAATTATATTATAAGCCGTTTTATAACATAGACCTATATTATTTCACTCTCCCATAATTTAATGTGCTTTGAAATGATTCTGTTGAAAATTTTAGAATAAAAAGTCTAGAGTTAAAGTGAACAAAAGCAAAGAAAAGTAGTGGGAGGATGTGAAAATATTTTAAATATATGAAAAATGGAACTGTATTCCTGCTTGAGAAGGAAGGTTGGCCTAGATGATCTCTAGAAGTCCCTTCCAACTTTAACCATTCTATGATTCTGTGATTCTGTATTGATAAATATTTTGTGATATTTGTTGATATCATACATAAGTGTGTGAAATAGGTTACTTCATATTGGACAGCCAAACAATTAAGTACTGCACTGCCTTACCGTAACTTATTGTAGCACTTTTATTTATAAAAGAGAAGCTGTAGCTAACACAGTTCTTGAAATTAAAGCAATATATAAGGTTTGTTTATTTTTTGATTTTTATGTCCTTTTATATACTACAATTCAAAACGCAGACAGGTCCAATACTTTCTTATCCTTGGTTTGTCACAATCTGCTAGATGACCTTCAGTTTCACTTTTTTTTTTAACTTTGGCTATAACTGTAGCCTGTAGCCTGTGCTCTTTATTCATTTGTATTTGGCAGTACATTGAAATACATTTGGCGTTTTTATTAAACATCCAACAATTATTATAATCAGACCTACCACTTTAAAAGTTATGTTGTTGTTTTTTTTTCTTATAGACACTAACTGCTTATTTGAAGTGGTGGATTTTATTTCTTCAGAAGCAGGCTTTTGGATCACTTATTTGTCATAATTTGAGAAAGTGGCATGACCTTATTTCTTCCTTTTCAAAGCTTTCCAAAACTGTGAGCACAATGAAAAGAAATATAAAACATGTGCCACCAGCTAACTTTTACAAAACTATTAAAATTGAAACAGTGGTGGCTCTGTCTTATTTTATCCCAAGCAGTTAATACCTAAAAAGCTCAGGTAGAAGAGAGAAGTGACTGAATTAATTCCCATTTAATACTATATATTGGACTTAGTATGATTATTAGTCTTTGGAATATGCAGGAATACATATGTGGGAAGAGCAGGGATATATTACTTAGCTTCTTCACTCAAAGACCAGAGTTTGTCTCTCATCTTTCTTCACATCCTCTTTCTGTTTTACTATAAGCATCCATATCCCATCCTGGCTTATTCTCCTTGACTCTCATTTATTTTCCCTAATGCTGTTAGCAAAATGTATTGTGTGAGATAATATGATGAGTAACACTGGTGAAATCTGTGAATATATACACACAGAAACACATGAAAACTGCTGAATGCTTATATATTTCCCATTTAAAAGTAGTGGAATTACACTGCAGCTGTGGATCCCAGCTACAAGGTGGCAAGAGCAAAGTAAAGTCATAAAAGTAAAGTATTTCTGGAAGCGACATTGAAAAGGTCCGTCCTACACCAATTTGAATGTTTATAATACCTACTGGCTGCTAGGATAATAAGATTTGGGCTTAAGCTTGATCTACTGTGTTTCTTCTGCAGAAGATAAAATGAGGAAGATGGCTTTGGAAAGATTGCTCCAAAGAGCAGTCATCAAATCCAAAATATATGGCTAATCTGAAAAACTCATGGTATTAAATGTACTGAGAATAAGTGAAAACACAACGTAGGGCTTTAAATTCCTCATGTTGGCTGCATGAAACCTTGGAGAACTAAGAAGAAAAAGACCAAGGGTCGACACATGCTCTTACAAACAAAAAGGCAAAAATGGATCCTCTTTCACAATTTCCCATTTGCGTTCCTAAGACTCCATAATTTTCCTTATGAACCCCATTTCTAAATAGGAAAGGGACCCTGGAGTGCACTGTATATATATCCAGGCACACAGTTTCCAAATAATTTCCTCCTATCTACAGAGCTGTAAATAATTCTTCACAACAGGCCATGTAATGTATAGACTCGACTTAATTGTGGTTACATGACAACTTAGAAACTTCCAGTACTCTAAATAACTGCCTATGTTTGTTTGTTTGTTTGTTTTAATGTGAAGCGGCTGAAGACAGACATGTTGCAAGAATGCCCCAAAGCAGCAATTTCTCCACACATGCAGAGGTGAAAAATACAGTGAAATTCCCCTAGCACCCATACAAGAGCATGACCTGAAACCTTCTAGTTCAATGTCTGTTTTGAAATCTCAGAGCATCCTCTGAGCCTCTCTGTTTTGAAAGGACAGAAACTCAAGTTAAAGTTACTGTTTCTAGGCAGATATCAAAGGAATATTTTCAAGCCTTTAAGCTTTATTCAGTGCTTCTAAGTAAATCAGGAATGAAGGAGTAGATACTCAAGATTTTTATTATTACTACTTTTATCATCTTTTCACATAGCTCCTTCTCTCACCCCAAATTAAAGGCAGGTTATTTTAAAGAACCTCCAGAAATGTTGTTGTCTAACTTGGGGTTATAGTTAGTCAATGTTTCAAACAGCTGTGAAGTGCAGAAAATGGAAGCAAGCAGTTAAATCTTAGCAGATTTTCAAGTATGTTTTCTCTACTTTGAATACTTACAGAGATATCTAGTTATTTTTCCCACCTAAAATGGTAATAGGTACTATAAAGAAGGGCCTGTCACAAAATCCACGTGGACAGCATTAGCAGAAAGATACCTGCTGTACTCAGTGATTTCAGCATAAGGAAATCTGCAAGCATTCCTGAGATTCCTCACACTTTTAAGCAGGTGGCAGTGTAGGTTAAAGAGACATAGACTTTTCCTGGAACTGACAGAAATTGTTTTCCAATTTTTCCATCTATCTTAACCAAAAGTAGTAATTTATAGCAGTGTTACTGAGCTTCTACCTAGCCAAGGACTGGAAGAAATTTTGAAAGTGTCTTTGTTTTAGTGAAGAGGGATTCAAAATTATTCTATTATTTACAGATGTAGCTTTGTGGGTCTTATTTCTCAGTATGAGATCCTGCAGTGGGAAGCATAACTCTCCTGTTTAATACTATTTTAGAATGAGGAATTATTTCTAAAGAGATGAGAGGATGTCATGGTGCAGTGATTCAGCATAAACTCTAGATATATACTGTTAAACAGTGATAGTTGAGTGCATACTCCCTAGCCTTTCTTCTCTTGGATCTTCTGGTATGCTGCTGACATAGTCTTGGTAGGCAAGGCAATAAGGGATTATGATCTTGCGTCTGAGATTTTTCTAGTTAATTCAATTTTGTTGTACAAGATGTGTTATTATCTAGCATTTGCATCTATGAATAGTTAGCATATTTTTTCAAAGAAGTCCTGCAGTATTAAACTAAAATAAACAAAATAGAGCAACTCAATTTCATTTAATCAACGGTAAGTGGCTTTGATCTCTTATATGAACAAAACTACTTTTCATAAGCCATTTTTAAAGATTATCACAAATGTGGTGAGAGTATTTATCATGAGGTGGGTGTTTTTTTGAGAGATAAAAAATAATAGTGTGTGAGAGTGCCTGCATGAATGCTATAGCATTTCATGTTCTCCGAATCTTCCTAGATGAGACTCCCTAGCTGCCCACTTAAAACCAAGCCACCAAAACGCTTTTGAGGTTGCATTTTTTTGGGCAATGTTTCTGTTGGTTACCCCTGTGCACTTTGGATATGGCACATCATTCTGTCTCTTTCCTTGAACAGTGCACCTCTGTCCCAGTTGTTTGGTTTTAAGACTAGTCCCTGTAATGGAGCAATGAGAGCTGTGGGAGTCTACAGGAGGAAGGATGCAGGACTAGGGATTTGGAGAGTAGTAAAACTGCTCCTCATCCCTGCTCCCTCACACATCATCTATGAGATCTGGTTTCTGTAGCCTTGCTTCAGCTACCTGTGCTTTGGTTCCCTCTGTGTAACTGGGGTAGGACACTCTCCTCCTAATGCTCTGGAGTCTGCAGATGGAAATCTCCCCAGGTGACTCCAGTAACCTTACTCTCCTCTCTACGCCTGCAAGTAAGGGAAATAAAAACCAATAGCAGTTGGAAATAGAAATGGAAATTTAATCTGTCCTTCTCACTCCTCCACACACTGTCCAAAGATGAGTTCTTCCTCCTCTTCCTCCATGAGGAGATCCTCGGGTCCCTGAGACAGGGACCCACTTGAGTAGTGTCGTGCAGTGTTGCAGGGAGGAGGCTCCTTCCTCCCTCTCCCTGCTCCTTCTCTCTCCTCCCCAGGGCCATTGAGGAGGTCTGCCCACAGGGCCCACAGCCCATGATGCCATTTCAGTGGGGGAGTGGCATCCCCATCCCCTCAGAGCTTAGGAGGACAAAGTGGACGGCCATGATCACTGCCATCATCGCTGCCAGTCCTCCACTGACCTAGACACAGACGCAGAAGGCAGGGCTGGCCCTCCTCTCCCCAAAAAGCCTGACACATCCTGACAAACCCTGACGCACATACACCCTGACACACACTCCCCAACACCCCGCCCACACCCATAACACATGCATACACCAGCACACACACACAGGTATTCCTCCACTCGTGCACCTGCACACACACACACCCTGACAAACACCCACACGTGCACACCCACAACACACAGCCTTCCTACAACCCCCACACACAATCCCTCTGCCATGCACACAGGTAACCCCCCCCCTAGAGATACACCCTGCACCACCACTCACACACCCACACACAAACACCTCACCACCGCGCACACACACACACACAAACACTACCTCACTGTGTAACTACCCCCCACTACTGCTCTCACACACAACCACTCCGCACCACACGTGCACACACACAACACCCCACACGCACATACACCCTCATACCGCACTCCCTCCCTCCCTACACCCTCACCCTCCCCAATACAACCCCCCTCACCCGCCCTTCTGCGGGGCGCATGCGCAGTTGCGGCGCGGAGCTGTCCGAGCGCTGAATTTATAGCGTGTCGCGCGGCCGCCCGCCCCATTCCGGCACAGGCGCCGGGGTGGCCGCAGACCCCAGCGCTGAGAGACAGGGCAAGGAAGGAGGGAAACCAAAATATATATTCAAAAAAAAAAAAAAAAAAAAAAAAGAGAGAAAGATCCGCCCAGTAGCCACCCGCAGCACTCACACATACTCTTTTCAAAAGCAAAAGGGGAATCAAACACACCGGCTGCGGACTGCTCTCAGCGCTGTTCCATTTTGCACAGTGCTCTTGGGGTAGTAGGGTGTCCTCTCCTTCTTCTTTCCTTTTTTAATTTTTTTTTTCCCTCCATCATCCAGTAAGAGTGAGGTGGGGGAGACTGATGCTCTTCCCGTGCCGTGCTGGCTGCTGGAGATGAGCCTAGGGTTGACCTGACCATGATTCCGAGGACTGGCACTTCTCTTCTACCCCCAGCCTGTAGAGATCCAGACCTTCTCTTCCTATCTTTTCAGAAAAACGAATTATTGCCAAATTCGGGAATCTAGACAGCACCAGCATACTTTCTTTTTTTCCTTCTTTTTTTTTTTTTTTTTTTTTTTATTTGTTTCTGGGATATTTTCCAAATCATCACAGAAAGCAGAAGGAATGAACCGGCAGCTAGTGAAAATTTTGACAACCTTGTTTGCATTTTTCTTAGAGACAAACCATTTCAGGTAGGTGATACAACTCTATCTGGTGATATTCATCAAGAGGTTTGGGAACCATAGCTATTAGGAAGCAGCATCACGTTAGCCTCCTTTCTTTGCTATATTTGAGAGTATTTCATGTTCATTTCATATAAACTGTCTCTTTTACATTCAGAGAGATTCGTTGCTTGGTAACAAACACAAAAAAAAATCTCAAGTTTGGGTAATCTGTTTTCCAATTCTCTGATTCCAAAACATGCCTTTTCACCAAGTATTAATATAGCTATTTTTTTTTCTTAGTTAAATTTAATCTCTCTGTTTCCACTGAAGATTATTTAGGAAGTTGCTTGAATTCCCTACTATTTGAGCTTTGGGAATGATTAAACCAGTTTTGTTGGGAATGTAATTATTTGAAATAAGGGAACTAGTTCTCTGATTTTGGGAACCCCCTGGATCAGACCAGGATTTATGCTCACTTAAAATATCAATACATGTCCATGTTATTTCCTTTTCTTTTTCTTTTTTTTTTTTTTTAATTGGCTGAAATGTTGCTTCATTTATTGACTTTATATAAAGCAAATAGCTTGGACTAAATATCAAAAGCATTGTTTCAGATGAGTTTTAATACTTTACTGTTTAGGATTGTGTATTTATATGCACATATATGTAAAGTGTATTTGTGTGTGTAATGATGTGTATACAGTGTCAGAGTGCTTATATTCACAAGTTTGGAATCCCCACACAACTTATAACTCGTTGGTTTCTAATTAAAAGAGAAGTAATTTGTATTGGACCATCCCAAATTAGCAAAATAGGTTTTTTCAGTTTTTATCATCTTAACTCAATATCTGTACTGTCTAAATGCAGAACGTATTTTATTACATAGTAAAAAATAAAGGTATTGTCATGGTAGTTTGTCATTGACAAAAGCAAAAAGAAACAACCACCCTTTCTAAATAGTACTTGAAAGATGGGGGATCACATCACAGAATTTTACCATTACATTGCATTTTAACATTTTTGATGCTTTTATAAAGGAATTAAGCATCTGATTTTCATTTGAATTTCACTTAATCACCTGTACATTTAATTTGCTTATATTTACGCATTGATGCACACATATGCCCATGTACACGCACACACACAGGCAAACATAGAGTAATATTAAAATAGAAGAGCAAGAAATAACTCCTGATCCTGAGTGGTTCCTGTTGGGCAAATATTTAAACAGATTAGTGATGCAGAAGATACACTGATAAAATTAGTTTCAATAGACCCAGTCATAGAATTATTTTTAATATAGATAAAACATTATGTTGAAAGGTGGAACAGTAAAACTTGTTGTTCATATATCAATATAAAGAAGTTTTTTATGAAATACAAGACCTTGTACACAAAATATGTTCTTTCATTCTAGTTTCTTCAGGGAACAACCTATGGAAGCCCCTACATTCTTTCTCTGTAATATCTAATGTGCTTGTAGTAGCTAACATGCTATATGCACAAACCTTTATGGCTATTGCATGATGTGAGAAGTTTACTCTTAAAACCTGAAAACAGAGATATATTCTGAAAGCCTACCTACAAATACCAGATAAAGACAATACAGATTATTTGCATTATGTGATATTTATTGGTAAAGATCAGATGCGGTTGATTCTGGTAACTTGTTCACACAGCTGGTGAAGAATTCAGACTTTGACTCACATAATTTATATTTTTATTGGATGGTATTTGCAAAGAATAGCACTCATATCCATATCCTTCCTAATATTAACAAAATCAGGAAATTTTACACTTACTTGGTTAGTTCTGCCTGCCATTGTCTGAAAGTTTAAGGACACTTTAAATCAGGTTTCTAATAAATATAGTTTGAACAGCAGATACATAAATCAAACAACAATATGACATAGGATGTCAAAGTCCCTATAGGATTGCTTTACACTTTAAGATATGGAGCAAACCGAATCTTTTAGTGTTCTATAGATACAATGTATTTCTGTTTAAAGTTGAGTTTTTCTGAATAGCAAAATATGTGTTCTGTGTCTACTGCTTGCAGCTTATTTTTATTTCTAATAAAAATTTTCTAGTGAAAAATAAGTAATTTTCTATACAAATATTTATTATTACTTTCACTGAAAAGAGATCATTTTATTTAAAATGACTTAATTTCCCCATGAATTGAAGGTGATACAACTAAATAGTAGCTAATGGTGGCTAATAATTTATTTAGGACGACTTTCTGTAAAGAACATGATTCAAGATCTGGAAAATCCCCCTCACAGACCCTGTCTCCTTCAGATTTTTTGGACAAATTGATGGGAAGGACATCGGGGTATGATGCTAGAATCAGACCAAATTTTAAAGGTAAGTTTCCTTAAGACTGCTGATAAATTAATTGTTAACCTCTTAGATAAGAAATATTTTTGGAGAGTTTTAGCTCTGGGTTCTGATTCTATTTTCTGTAACTTTTCTGGTGTGATAGATTCATGCGTATCAGTTGTTTCATGGGAAGAACTCAGAGCAGTGTAGGAAATAAGGGTTTAGAGCTTTAGAGTCTGTTTTTTTCCCTCAGATTTCTGTGTGCACAATAATAATGCTTTGTTAGAGGTTTTTTCTGAAGACCTTCAGATTTATAGAAGATTTCAGATTCCACAATAAAAGCAATTGAACGACTGGTTCTTGAAATTTTTGAGCCATGCAACCACTTATTCAGCACTTCAGTGCTGAAGTACTCTTTTCTTTAAAGCGGGTCTAAATGAAAGATATTACATTTGACTGGAAGAAAGTAAAACCTTCTCACCTACAAAGAGGAGGTAGGAGAGATTATTCATGCAGCAGTCTTTACCCTTTTAATACTAAATGATAAGGACCAAATTCTCAGGACCACCATGAGCTTGTAAAACCATATTCCACTTGTCCCCTTAAAGACTTCCTTTTTCTCTCCCCAAATCTGGCCTAAGGAAGAGAGGAGTTCTTCCAATCCTTCCAATACAAGCAAGCCTCTTGGTAGGTTGCAGCCCTCTTCCTCAACCATTACTATTTGGAGCAAATTTCTATTGCTATTATCCTTTAAACTCCTGTGGAAGTGAGCACAGAATATTTTGTGCGTGCAGTTGAAAAGTACCTGGAAAGAAGTATTCACTGTAAATATTTAGGAGTTTTGGAGAGCTCTACAGTTCCATCAAAACTAACCCTTTTATGTCAATTCAAAGCTCAGAAAGCAGTCTTTGAAAAGGTATAAAATGAGAAATCTCCTTCCCCAACATTAAATGCCAGTTTACATTTCAATTAAAATCTATTGGCTTTGTGGCCAAAACTGCACTTTTTAATATTTTGACCCTTTTTAATTGGGCCATGGAAGTTGATAATATGAGTGGAGCAAATGACAGTATTTTAGCCCATGAATACAACTGGTAGAAAAGAAGGAGCTCACAGGCCAGTGAGTAAAGTAATTAAATTTCCAATAAGTTTCTTCCCTCTGTTCCACATATAAGAACTGCAAAATTTGGAACATTCAGGTAACCTTAAAATATTAATTTTAGAACAGTTTTTGAAGTTTTTTAAACTTCCTTGATTGGAATTAACATTAATTTATTGTAAAAAATATTGTATTAGGCTCTCACATTCATTTTGTGCACTTGCATGAGTATCAGTGAAGCTTTTGTGAATGTAAATGAAGGCATAAATTGTCCTGAATTAAGCAAGGTACCATTTGTTAAAAACTTAATCTTCCTGCGCTTTATATGTGACAGGACAATAAAAGAGGTCTGTTTCATCCCTTGCAGCTCAGATAAAATGAGGAAATGTAGTGGTTCCTGTATATAAGAAAACATAAAAATAGCTCCTTTACTGCTCTCCAGAGCATGTCTAAAACCATTTTGTGAAAAAGGCAGAAAACAGATTTATATTTTGTTCATCTGATGCTCAGGTGGACAGAGCAGAGACAGTGTGCATGGTGCTGCACTACTGAACTACTACACATGCTGAATTACTTGACAGACATTGCTCCCCTCTAGGTCTCATGGCTTTTTCCTTCATGGCTTTTTCCAGCATGAAGCCTTTACCTGATGACACTCATGAGAGTTTGATGGTGATGAATCTTACATTTCTTTTTTTTTCTGTTTTAAGAAATCACCTTCAAAAGCAGATTGGCCTGCAGCAATTTGAAATTATAAACATATTTTTAGGTTTGGGGTGTTTTTTTCATTTTTTTTTCCAGAATTTTGCAATGTTTGAACTCTCTCTGAGCTCTCAGTACTACAGCAAAACTTTTGAAAGGTTTCCTTGTGTCCCTCTGAAGGATATTTGTACCTCAGAGTTCCAAAATAGACAGTTAAGATGAGGTTTGGAACTTCACACCAGTGAAAACGTTGTTAGTTGATAATTATTCTTATTAGTCAGTATTTTACCTATTTCATGATCTAGTTGCCTGAGTCATTAAAATTTTTAAAATAAATTGAAAGTACTGTTGTGTTAATAATATTTTATATCTCCTGTTAAAGAATAATAACTGTAGATGCAAAGAGATCATAGTAAACTTATCTTACATGGAATTAAGTATTATAAATTTTTTTTTGCACCGAGACTTTGTTGTAGCCATAAGACAAATTCTTTCAGTTTATAACACTTTTTAAACTGCTCAAGTTCTTTTGGGGTGATATGATTTATTGAATGAAATTGATATTCCAAATCACATAACTGTATTGATGGATAAAATGTTAAATGATTAGTTGATTTATAGCACTTTTTTTTTGTATGTTTTCAAGCAATATATAGAATAATTTTTTTAAACATAGAAGATGTCTAAAGTAAGAGTGTCTTAAAATAGGGATGTGTATATGTTTTTGGATAGTTTTAGATTAATATTTGTTTCCTATAAGGACAGTTATAGGACATAAAAGACTTTGGGAATCAAGATACCACTCATTCATCTAACTTTTCCTCTTTCAAATCATTTACATAGGTTTACCCTAGAACACCATAGTCATTTTAAAGTCTCCAGAAAAAAGAAAGACTGATGTTCCTGAAAAAACAATTGAATAGAATGCATTGTTTAACACCATTAATTATACAATAAATACATTTTTAATACTTTTCTGAATTACTGAGAAATAGCAGTTCTTTGGTTAATTTTTAAAACAAAGGCAACATATTTTAAAAAGAGAGGAAAATATTACCGGGACACAGCCTTTTATCCAGATAAACACATTCCATCATTAGTTACTGCTTTTTACTAACTGGCTCCTGTGAATTAGAAAATTTAGGAAGACAGACAGGAGCAATAGGTGAATACATAAATGTTTAGACATCAGCAAATTACTGCTTAGCTAGTTTTTTTTTTTTTTTTGCAGCAGTGCTGTACAGTAAAAGTCCTCTCTTTTCGTATCTTTCTGCCTTATAACATCATATGAAAAATAAAAGGGAAGATTCCTGATTCTTATTGGTTACAATAAGTGATGAAACAGCACCAGGTGTTGAGAGAGACTGCCCTCTTGACGGATAGCTAGAGAGAAGCACAAGAGTGGCAGGTCTCAGAATAACCTTTCTTTTAACTACTTTCTGACAGATATTTAATGGAGACTTTTTCATCTTACACTTATCTTTTATTGAAGTTGAATAGCCTAATAATTTATGTAAGGGCATGGAAGAAAATACTTCTAAATGTAAATATGAAGACTACAGTTGAATACTAACTGAAGTCTCTGAGGATCCTTCTGTTGACAGCAAACAGTCAGTTGGGACCCTATGACTTGATTTACCACTTCTTTTTTAGTTATAACATCATTTAAATCAGTTTGCTATCATTTATTTTCTGAATAAGGCTAATACCCTTTTTTAAAAGATTAAAAATAAAAAGAGAGAGAGAGATCAGATTGAAGGCTGATCCTTTCTCTATTATTCACTCTATTATTCACTCTCTATTATTCAGCAAAAACATAAATGACAGTGTAGAGCATCTGTGTTATAACACTAGCCAAGGATGTTCTTTCTAGATTGTAGAAATCAGAGATGGAGAAATGGTATCACAGATTACATTTACCTAAGGCACTCCCAAGAGTGCAGTGCCATGATGTAACGATATAATCTACAACATAATCACAACGTGAAATGAAGGACTGATGGAAAGTTAGCTTGATTTAAAATTTCTAGAAGTTTTTGACCTTTAAAGAAGACTAAATTATTTCCATTTTTTAATACTTTCCTCTCCTAAAACCAGTTAAGGCCTAGATATAAGCTAGAAATAATCAGATACAAAACAAAAAGAAAAAACACACAAAACCTCCACAACTATTTATCTGTGAAAATTACTATGATCTTTACGCCAAATACATTAAGAAGTGTATTGGCTGTCACACTCATGGCAGAAAGCAGGAAAGTTTGGCTCTCCAAAACTCCAGAAATGTGTTATCTTTACAAGGTTATACTTAAAAGGTTAACAGTGGAGATATTTGTGGTTCTCTTCTGCACTGAACTTCATTCTATATTTTAAGGTCATTCATTTCAACTTAGTTATTATTTGATAAGAAAAATTTTGATTTTTATGCTGTCAAATGTAGATGTCAAGCAACAATTCCCATTAATGTTACCTTTGTTATTGGATGTTGCAATGTAGTTCCTACAACTTAACCTGAACTAACCGGCTCAAAAGCTATTGTTTCTGATCTCAGTTAAGTCATGTTGGAGGAATGCAGTTTGTGTACGTATTGGCTGTAGTTGTAAAAGATGAGTCTGAGATCACAGTGGTGTAATGTCATTTTCATGGCAAGTCAGTGGGTTTACATCTGAATAATAAACACATGGACTAAACCATTTATTGAAAATTACCCTGACAACTGTTACAGGAAATGGCTTATGTACTTTAATACTTTAACTCCTTGGCACCAAGAGTCATTTTTTCCCATATGTTCAAGTCCATTGCTTACTTATTTTGTCCTTGAATTGACCAGCAAGGAAGTGCTTAAAAAAAAAAAAAAAAAAGAGGAAACTGTGGTATTACATTTAAGGGTGAAATAAATGGCATCAGATTTGATATTAAAACCAACCAAACAACCAATGAAAAAACCAATTTCTATGTTTGCACTAAGAAGGTGCTTGGTCTGCAAGCATCTACATTAATCTAATCTTGACAATTAAAATACCTGCTTGGAAAAACAAAAACAAAAACAAACAATCTTGAAATGTAGTTTATGTGCTGAAGATTCCTTGCAGAAAGCAGGAATCCTCTTTAACTCCAAGAACATATCCAAAGAAATTACATTCATTCCCTACTATAATCATGCACGTTTCATGCATGAACTTCTTTACTACAATTATAGAAGGAAACTTTTAAGTGTGGTTCTTTTAAAATTCCTGATAAAGATGGCTGTAGAATCTATTTTTCTTCTTATCTTTCTTTGCTTTCAGTTTCTCTTCCAGGAGGCTGGGGGAGTTGAATGTGTTGCAGTTAGATTACATCTAGACTTCTACAAAAAAGGAGTGAGACAGCAAGCTCAAGCAGAATCCTTGGCTATCTGTGCTGCTTAACTGTTAGTTCAT
Source organism: Rhynchotus rufescens (assembly GCA_032273925.1). Taxonomy (NCBI): domain Eukaryota; kingdom Metazoa; phylum Chordata; class Aves; order Tinamiformes; family Tinamidae; genus Rhynchotus; species Rhynchotus rufescens. The sequence goes on along the minus strand of JAVCKT010027819.1, from coordinate 23,734 downwards.
TCCTCATATCTCTTCTTGTGCTTCCTGAAGCCCTCCAAAACAAGTCAGGAAGGGTGTGAGCATTCAGCAGTATGAATACAAGCCCACCAATGCCACTTGGCCTCGAGGCCATGGATCTGTCCCTGGCCTTCTCTTATTTAAAAGGATAGTGATGGTGATCCTATCATATTGGTATATTGTCTTTATTCAGAATTAAGAGATATCAGTGGATTTGACTCTTGTCATGGAATATTTGTTCTCTGCTGAATAAACTGCCAAGAGAATTTCAGTCATCCAGTCATCTTTGGGTAGGACGCAGTGGAAAGACTTCCTCCCCCTGTTCCCAGGAAACACTGTGGCCTGGGAGGTGATGCTTTGCACCTCTTTGGTCTGAGGTAGGCACAGAAAATCCTAGAAAGAACTATTTCCCTTTGACTTTTCTGCATATTTGTGTTACTGACTGCAAACTTGGCTGTGCTTTAGGAAAAAAGACTGAAATTTTTGTTTGCTTTTTCAAAATTAGATTATATATGTTGATTCAGAGGAAAGAGTTGCGGATCCTGAATGAGCTACCTAAACCTTTCGGAGAAGCAGAATTTCAGAAGGGACCCCAATGAGTCCATTGCCAGTCATTTTCTATCTGCAAATAACACCTCAACATCATGATCAGTCCGTGGACTCTATAAGATCCTTGGGATTCCTCCACTAAGACCTGGGTGTTTATGCACTCAAATGTCAGACACTGCATCTGCTTCTACCTGTTATGGGACTAAGCTCTTTATTGGCTACAGTAAGTGGCTGAGTGTCTGAAGAGCACCATAGTGGTAGGATGTTCTCCTCTAAAAGCAAATAAGATGTATTTGTATATGCCTCTATTTCTATATTTGCCTTTCGAGATCCCAGGAATGAGCAGAATCAACTGGGCACATCTGAGACTAGCTGAATTGTAGGAGCTTTCCCTTAGAGAATAGTAAATGATATTCAATTGATACACAGTGCGTTAAGAAATTTGTTCTTCTTACATCCCAGGAGCATGTCTCTGTGTTATCTCTGTTGCTCTTGTGCTTGAGGAAATACAGTTGAGTAGAGAGAATTTTCTTTAAATCAACATAGTCAGTTAGGGAAAACCTTGGATTAAAATTTACCAGATCAATAATCATGTTAGCCTATCTCTAATGACTACATTCCCAATGTGTGCTGTCTTTATATCTTCTTAGAGAATAACTAAAATTGCCTTGTCAGGACTGTTTTTTCTTCTTGTGATGTTTAGCATATGAAGTACAGAATTAGTCCTAATAGCAAATAAAATAATAGTAAAATTTTATCAGGAATGTTGATTTTAATGCTCAAATTTAAACAAGCACCTTACTCTATTGAAGAGAGTCATGCTAATTACATGCATAACGCCAAACCAGTAGCATATGTAAAAACTTCTATTTTGCCAGTTGTGAATGTTGCCTATTGCCTATGCATAAAAACATGAGCATACATGTGTCCAAGCTGCAATGCACATGGGGCCACACCAGATAAGTGTTTCAGACTGCAAGAATTTTCTTTTCAGACATGAATATCTCATCAAATGGAGAAGTCAGAGGTGTTAAAAGCCTCTGGTCAGTCTAGTTAAAATGACCATCCTAAAAATAAGCATCTAGGAGATTTTTTTCAGCTCTTTGGCTTCATATCTATGTTGTTTTCAACAGTTTTGAGGTGTGTTGTGTGGGTCACAAAGCACAGAATCTTTAATCTTTAACTTTTTTCTATAAGAGAAAAAAATAGTGGTCTTATTCAAATTTCTAAATAATTATGGTCAAATCCTTCCACATTTATTTGGGCCAATTTGTTCCTTAATGTGAATATATTCCCATAGGGGTGAGTAGGATTTGTAGGACTGTCCTGCTCCACCTGACTGCTGATGATAGAATAGCATGGTTTTAGGTCAACAGAGCCTTGAGCCTATGTGAAAGCCATGTCATTCTCCTTTCAGTAAGGCAGTGAGCATCCTGCATCAAAGAGTTGATTTTTTCCTTACATCAGGTGATATGCTATAGATTAAAAGAGGAAAAAGAAAGTTAGTTTGTCAGATGCTGACTTTATGTTATAGGATACTGCCTTTCTAGTCTGGAGAAGGATTCTATTCCCTCTCCCAGGTTCCAGCCATTTTATATATAGGAAGAATTGATGGCTGATAAATTGCTGATGAAAGAGACAGAGAAGTGCTTTAGGGGGGACTTGCAGTTAAAAGATCTAGATTCTCTTTGGTATTCAGGATGTGAGAAACTGTACAAGATATTCCCAGAGGGAAAGAGAATCTTTCCTATTAAGGGGAGGGGATAGGAGGCTGAGTTAAATATACATCACAGATGATGGGATCATTGAAGCTGGAAGTCAAGAGGGTGGAGTAAATTTCAAAGCTGTATTTTGCATAGATTCTATGGAAATGACTTGAACTATAAAGACGTCAAAAATAAGAATCTCCAAATAGACAAAGGTTTAAAAATAGTAGAAATGTTTTTAGTGTGAGTTGTGGTAGATATATGACTGATTAGTTGCAGAATACCATCCAGTTCTGTTGTCACTTACCCTTATGCCTGAGCCATACCATTAGTCTAAGTCTCATTGTTCATCTGTGTCCCATATATCATTTCATGTATAATTCTCTAGTAGCCATAAATCAGCTCCAGTCAGCAATAGCAGTTAAGCAAACTGTTCTTTTTCTTGATGTCTGCATATGCTTTCTGACAGTAAAGCAAGGAAGAATATGAAGTATTAAAGGAAAAGCCAGTAGAACTGTGAAATAAAGTGAATGTCCAAGGCTTGGAGGAAAAACAAAGAGTTAAAACAGGTTCTGAGACCATTGACCAAGCTCTGTATTTGGGACTGTGATTATTAATCGAGCTACCATGAATTTCTGTGGTGCAAGACCACATGCACAGAGAAGGTTCAAAAAAAAAAAGGAATTAAAAAAGGAAAAATAAAACAGTGGTTAGGGTTTTTTTTAATAAATATTTTTGAGGCAAAGATACAAAGCAGAAGACTGTAGCACTTCATTCTGTCTGAAAATCAAGCACTTCATCAATCTGAAAATCTTAAACTAGATCAACAGAATTAGAGAATTACAATATTATTATTAATCTCTTTTTCTAAAGAAAGTATATTTTCCCTCTTTCCTTCTCTACTCAGTGTCTATTTTAACCTTGTGGTTCCATGTGGTCTCTTAGATGAGCTGGCTACACGGATTTCATAAATTTTATTAAGAATAAGATTACCCAAGAGGAGTTTGACCCTATGCTGGAGCATAGAATTCATGACTAGAGAGGCAATACCATCTTTTATTTAGCCATGTTAAGGAGTGTCTGCACAGATTATGCAGTTCACATGCTGATCAGCAGCAAATAGCTCTGTCTTCATCAGTGCGAAGCAGCCAAGCTGTTTGTCAGAATCCAGTGCAATAGTGTTCCCTCATACTTTATTCGATGGACATAGGAAGAATTAAAGCATGTTTTCTGCATATTTTGAAAGTTAACATAAGTACAATGAA
>JAVCKT010027819.1:0-20207 GCA_032273925.1 Rhynchotus rufescens | reverse complement strand
CTTTGGGCTGAGGCTTCTGGTTCCTGTGGGAAATTTATGGATCTAAGATTTCTAAGAAGTCACTAGTTTTCAATTTTATATCCAGACTCCACACAAGTGCAGAAATGTCTGAACTGCCTTTCAAGTAATCTGCTCAGACCTGCTCTGCGCCACACAGAGATGACAGGGAGCTCAGCACAAGCTCTAGTGCCTGAGGTTAACGGCCTCCAGTGAATTACAGCCTGCTATGACTGTGCTGGTAGGAGCCCTCGAACTACCTATGTGAAAGCCAGCTCCAGTGAGCCTATGCAGTCCATTGTGACTGCTACAGCTATATACGGCTATATATTCTTTGCAGACTAGTGCATGTTAGTTGGGTAATTCAGGAGCATGTCAGCTGTTTAAAGAGCTTTTCATTTCTCATGTCCTGGTTTGGGGAGTGAAATGAAATAGTACCTGAAATTTTTTTCCTGTGCAGTGTCTACTAGATAACCTGAGTGCAAATATCCCCTTGCAGCCCAGAGCTGACAGTAATATATGTTTCTGTTATCAGCCTTAGCAGAAAGAGACAGGGAAGAATGAACATGTTGTATGGACTATCCTATAATTCAAAGTGAAGAGTGTTGTAGTCGGAGTCTTGTCTTCCAGCGCTGAGTCTGTGGACAAAGGCATTCATTCCTGAAGCATGTCAATCTAGCAATTTTCACAAGTACTTTAAAGCAGAAAAAAATGCCTCTTAGCAGGAATTCTCCTTCCTTGAATCGCTGATAGGATTTTACCGGCATGACTCCCATTACATTCAGCAATAGTCTCACAGCAGAAACCTCACATACCTCTTCAAAACTTCTTTACTTGCTATTTGAACTCACACTATGTCAATGTATATTTAGATGGCTTTAGCTGTACTTCAGAGATACTTTGTTTCTATGTCTTATTCTGGATCTAACAGTAACTAGGGTATTTGTCTTGTATCACTTCAAACATTTTCTCGAAAAAGGACCTTCAGTTTTTTAATGTGATGTGCCCTTTCTATCATGCTGTAAGGCTGGATTTTTGCTCAGATATTTCTTGTAGTTATCACAGTGAAAGCAACTTTTCATTTGGGAGAGCTTTCTCTTGATGACATTTTGTTCATTTATTTTTTTTGTGTGTACTTATATGAGCATTTGTGAAAATAGGCAGCCAGAATTGGAGAAAAAGAGGATTTAAGACGCTCATTTCTCTTTAATGCTTATCTGCTGATTCTATTCAGTGTAGCCCATAACTCTCCCTCTGCTTTGGACGGGGCATGTTGTTTAGAGAGCCTTTTCTAATCTATAGACACTATTGCAAATAAAAATCCTTGCTCAAAGTATCGCTCAGATTCTTCATGGTATTTGGGCTCTGTAATATCAGTGGGAATGATAATCTGGAAAAGGGGTTTAAACATCCTTAAGATATAGTACTGTCTCTTTAAATGCTTTCGTGCCTCTTGACGGAATCCTGTTCATAAATATATATTGATACCACTGAATACTATTCTGAGTCTCAGATGCTACAGAACGTGCCCAAAACCATAGCTGAATTTTTACCAGTAGACATAATATGCTCAGCAAAATAAGTTATTATACATGACAGATGAACTTTTAGAGGATGTTTGTTTTAGCTTGATGAAGCAGAATAATAATTTTGCTTTTATTTGATTTTTTTCCAGGAAGTTGGATCAGTACAAAGTACCATACTAATACTGTATTTCAGAGGTCTTTGAGATCTCTGCCCTTGTGTTTGTTTGTTTGTCTTTTGCCTAATGGTACAATTGTCATTGATGAGTAATAAAGGTGATGCAAGCATAATAATGACATAATGGCTGTGGTACAATGGATTTTTGGTGAATGCTTCTAAAGAAGAAGATATTCTCTATTTAATAGGCATGGTTATACTTAGGGAGTCAGCATGCATTCCTCAGAAACTCCTTAAAAGAACTGAATGAAAGGCATTCCTTAACAAGAAATTCCACCTTGGTTTTATGCCTTAAGGTGCCATTAATTTTGACTCCTGTGACTGATACATATCCTTCATGTTAACACTGTAGTGAAATGATGATAGTTAAATGGAGGAAGACATTGATTTTGCACAAACGGCAAAAGGAAAGGGAAAGCAGGAAAGCTTCCACCTAAGTATTTGCAATAAGGACTATCTGTGGTCTAGGTCCCATTTTCTTACCTGAACTTCAAGCAGAGTTATTAAATCATGTGAATATTCTCACCAGAGGCTAGACTACGCATTATGGTAGAAAAGTGCAAGCTGCATTACTTTAGAAGTAGCTACAGGATCCCTTTCTCTCTCTGGCCTTATTTCCAAGGTCCCCAAGCCCAGGACTGTCTGAGCTGCTTTTGACAGCATTTCTCTAGTCATTACTCTGTCTATCTCACTCTGGAGGGGGAAGAAAACTAGAAGGATAAATAACTTGTTCCTATCCAATGACCATGTCCATGACTAATGACCTGTGTCCCCTGTGGTAGTTCAGCTCTGCTGCCTGACTTACAGCACTATGCCTGCAGCCATGAAGAGATAGTTTGACAAGCTCTTGAAGTCGTAATTCAGGTACCTGTAGTACTGCAACTGTAAAAGCAGAGTCTTCGATGGGGGTCAGCTTTGTTTCAGGCCTCATGAGGACTATCCTGGATTTTGAATGCTGCTTAAGTTGGCTGAGCAGAAATGGTTGTTGAGATCTCTGCCTCTAGCAATTCAAAATAAGCCTCTAGCAAGCTCTGCTGCTCTCCCCTCCTGTGCTAGTTTCTGCATGGGTCTTTCTTCTTCCCTTCCTTCACTCATTAAGCTGGGCTTGAAATCACCATGAGGAAATGCCCAGACCTTGGTGGGATTGCCATCTCCTCACTTTGCTCTTTGGTCTTGTTCACTGGGTCCCTGCTCTCAGATTAGATTGATCTTATTGTTGTGACACAATCCTGGTGTCATGGGACTGGCTCCCATAGTACAGAAAGTAGGAAAATTCATTTCATCTTTCTCCTCTGTATAATGAAATAAGTAAACCATTTCAGATGATCCAAAATCATTGTTCTATTGGCACATAGGCCAAAGTCAGAAGGTGGACTAAAAAATACTATGCATACAGAAGAACACAAGATTTGGACACAGATCTGTAACTATCCTGCCAATATTATCACATTCATTGCATGAGCTGTTTCTGTTTTGTTATTTGCTTGTACACTTTTCTATTTTGCCCATACTTCTGTGTGTGCATATGTATGTGTTTGTGTGTGTACAGTATTTCTGCTTGCCTTACAAAGTCACTTATTAAATAGACATATCAAGGAAAACTGACAAATGTACCAGCATAACTTTAAACGCATTATATGATTATAATGCATATTTTATCTATATGACTGAAACTAATATGAAGATCCTGGAAACTGCACACTGTGAGAATATACATATGATTAGTCAAAATTAGGATGTTCTCTAGGGTAAGAGTTCAAGTTCAACTTGACATCAGCCCATCAAATAAAGAAAGCTTCGGGGCTACGTGTTATCAATACTAGAGGAGATCCAGCAAAAGCTACTGATGGAGTTAACAGCTGGAAAAGGCTCAGTGCACATCTTCTTGTGCGCTCCGTTCAGCTCCCTCCCATTCCTCCCCCCCGACAACAGACAGGGAAGGACTCGCTCTCCAGCCAGATGGTGACATGATCACAGATGTACATGTTTGGTACAGGAATCATCAGGCAATATGCCAGAGTACTTCCAGGTGAATATATTATAGGATATTCATGGCATATTGCAGTCAAGTGATCAGAGGAGTGTTGAGGAGTTTCTGAAATTATTAAGTCCTTCAACTCACCGGAGTCTAATGGCACATTATAATGATGTCAGGTCTTTTTACAAAGGACGCATTTTGGAGACTTCTGTCAGCAAGCAGTTATACTGGATCATCTGTGGAAGCAGGGGGAATGTAGTTGCAAGAATATAAATGATCTTAGGTGTGTAACAGACAAATGGATTCGAGTGGGTCTGCACATTAACTATCTGCTTTCTTGACCTAAGTTATTTCAAGAAAAATGGCATTTTACCTCATAGATAGTCTTGATCATCTTGAATATGACTGAAAGGTAACTGATTGTTGCATTCTAGGCAACAAAAGCAAAACTAGTGGGAGAAAAAGGAATTGATTATATAGTATAATTTCCTTAATTTTTTTTAGAGGTAATGTCAACTCTTTTGAGTTGACAATTTTAAGTAGTAAAATTGAATTAAGTGTTTCCATTGCTTTAGAAGACTTTTAGATTATGTTCACAGGCTTCAGCTACACTTCATAGAAGATTATAGCTTTCATCTGAAAAGCAAAATTAGGTTAGATAAATCTTGAAGAAGGCATGCATGTATGTGCAATATTTCTTAAGAAAAAAATGGCATGATGAGCTATTTTTAAAGCACACTTTTTTCTTAAGATGTAGCAAGTAGACAACCTCCCCACTAGAATATTTTATGCTCAGTTAGTTACTTTTTTCTTCTCAGACACTTCTGTTCTATTTAATTCACCCATATTCCTAGTCATGTTTACAAAACTCATCACACAGAGAGTGACTTTAGCAGAAAATTAGGCTCTTTGCTCAGAATCTGTGAATTACATAATCAGAGTTTAGTTCTTAAGATCTAGTGGTAAGTACCTTCTATTCTCATTTGCTTGTAAATCTCTCACTATACTTCTGGTGTTTATAAAAAAATATGGATAGAAAATGAGCAATATCTCACCAGCAAATCCCCCTTAAGATAACTGAGAGTGAAAACCACGTGAATGGTTTCATGGGCAAGCCTTGGGTTTACTAAATTCTTTTACTACTCAAAATCTTTCAAGGGAAGGAAAGTAAAGGGTATTATACAATTGGATACAGAAATGTAAAAATGTTTCCTTTGTTGTAAAATATGGTGGGATAGTATTTAGCTATTTAGCATTTAACTATTAACTACTCAGCATATGTCTATTATGAAGTCAATGTTCTGATAGCAGCTTCCCTAGCAGAGCTAAACACGTATAATTGGATTCAGTAAACACTGAAGAAAAAATTGTGGTGCTCAGATATGGAACTTTTGCAGGACAGTGCTGTGAGAAAGGCGAAAGGGACACAGAAAAGGCTGAAGTCCTCAGTGCCTTCTTTGTCGCTTTCCTGGCTTCCAGACTTTCTTGGTGACACCTGACTTCAGGACTCCCAAACCCTGGAAGTAGCAGAAAAAAAAACATAAGCAATGAAGACTTCACCCTGGCAGAAGGGGATCAGGCTAGGAATCATTTTAACAAATTAAACCTATGCAAGTCCATGGACCCTAGTGGGATTTGCCCATCAATCTCTAGCCCTAGTTGGCAAGGCCACTCTCAGTTATCTTGGGAAAAAAAACAGAAGTTAATGGGCAAATCCTGGGGACTGGAAGAAAGTAAATTTTATCCACACTTTCAAGCAACATAGAAGGAGGATCCAAAGAACTATAGACCAGTAAGTCTCATCTCAATTCCAGGTAAGGTGATGGAGAAAATAGCAGAAACTATTTAGAAACTTACTAAGAACAAGAAGAAAACGGGGAGTAGTCAGCATGTATTTATAAAAGGAGAATCATGCTTAACCAACTTAATAGCCTTCCACAATAAAATCAATGGCTAAGTGAATGAAGACCCTCTCAGAGAGGACTGGGTGCTGTTTATATCAACTGTAATAGACTTTTGACCCTGACTCTCATAACATGCTCATAGACAAACTGATTAAGTACAGGCTGTATGACAGTGAGGGTAGTCAGATTGTAGAATAGGCTGTAGGACAGTGAGGTTGACTGAAAACTGACTGAACTGCTGGTTTGAAAACATTGTGGGTGGGATGAAGTGCAGTGGGATTGCATTGTGCAGTGGGATGAAGTTCATCTGGAACCGAGTCTCTAATGGTTTACCAGTCTCTAAGGGTTGATACTGGGTTTAAGGTCTTCATTAGTGACCTGAGTGATGGAGCAGAGTGCACCCACAGCTTGGTGATGTAGCAAAACATGAAAAGTGATTGATACACCAGATGATTGCACAGCTGTTCAGAGGGGCCTTGCCATTGGATAAATGGGAGAATGAACTTTGTGAAGTTCAACAAAAGGAAATGACAGGCTCTGAACCTAGAGAGAAATAATCCCATGTATAGGCTTCAGTCAATATGATGGAAAGTGGCTTTGCTAAGAAGGATCTGAGGGTTTTGATCCAGCACTGTGCCCTTGTGATCAAGAAGGCCAATGGTATCCTGGACTGTATTAGGAGGAGTGTTGTCAGCAGGCTCAGGGAAGGAATCCTCTCTCTCTTTCTACTCTGCCCTGGAAAAGACACATATGGAGTACTGTGTCCAGTTCTGGGCTGCGCTCCCCACTGGAGGAAGTCCAGTGCAGGACCATGAAGAAGATAAAGGGACTCTAGAATATGACATACCAGGAGGTGAGAGAGCTGACACTGTCCTGCCTGGAGAAGAAAAGGTTCAGGATTATCTTACCAAATTTTACAAATATCTGTCGAGACGACGTAAAGAGGATGGGGCCAGGCTCTTCTCAGGGACGCTGGTGTTGTGATAGGATGCACAAAGTGAAATATGGGAAATGCCACATAAATATAAGCAACACAGTTTTTACTAGAGCAAGCTGCCCAGGGAGATTGTGGCATCTCCATCTTTGGAGATATTCAAAACCTGACTGGACATAGTCCTGAGCATCCTGCTCTACCTGACTCCTTCTTTCAGCCAGTGGGTTGGATTCAGTCATCTCCAGAGGGTGCTTACAGAATAAATGACTTTATAATTCCCAACACTTACATTTATTTAGAGAAAGATGATCGTCAAGCCCCCCAGCTTTTTGAAATATAATCATGGAAAAAGTATTTGGGATGTTCATTGATCTATAGTATGATTTAGGAAAAGGAAAAAATATGGTTCTTTGGAAAGAGAATGGCAGATTGTTTGACTTGTTTGTTATAATTGCTGCAAAATTAGAATTGAACAAATTTTGTTGGTATTTAACAGACTTAAAATAGCTTACATTTGTAGACATTCTTTCCTAAATGGAGCAAGTTTGTATCTTGAGGTGTGTGTGTGGCATAACAATCTGGAAGTTGATACTGTCTGTTCTGGACTACTGCTTGTCAATGGGCACATTATTTCAACTTATCTCCCCCTTTCCCCCCCACCACTTTGGCTTTTTTGACAAAATAAGTAATGATCTTTCTGGCTTTTGTAACACAATTTCAGATACAGTGATGAAATCTGAGATAGGTGTTTATATTCTTTTTTTTTTTTAATATAATGAAACTTACATAATTTAAAATAATAATGGGAAGAAAGAGGAAAAGGGGTATTTGATATTAAACGTTTGCTTCAACTTTTCTATCACTGAAATTCAGTCATATAGCATTAACCTATATTTGCTGATTTGTGATTCAGTTAGAAACCCCTGTTTATTTTATCACACCTAAAAGAATAGCAGGCTAATAGATAACAGATGAAATATTATGTTCCCATTCACAGTGCTACACTTCAGTGACTGCTAAATATCACGAAAGGAGGTGGGAGGGAAGAGATTATGCATAGCTGTCTAGTGAAAGCTGTGTCAGGTCAGAACAGATAGCACTGAAATATTTTGTTACGGCAAAGCAGAAATCTCCATACTGGGTGCAGAGAGAGCTGCTTGTCTAAGTCCCATTTCCAGTGGACTGGAGTCAATGCGAAAAGTGGCCCTTGCTGGGAATTTCACTGGCATGCCATTGCATGCAGAATGGAAGAGGCGTGGAGAGATAATCCTTCAATTGAAAATTGGAGCAGGAAGGCAGAGAGGGGTGTTTACAGCACTGTGGTATATTCTGTGCTGGTACTGTGGGTAAAGAAACAATCGTGATATCCATGCAGCAACACTTCTCGTAAATCCTTAGAAGAAGGATCTTCTTCTATGTATTTATATAACAGCTTTTACTGAAACTACAAATGCTACTGACAATATTTTTCTTTTGGTAGACATTTACATGTTTTTGAGGGGAAAACTCACTTTCTACTTGTTTTCAGCCACATCTGTACCTGATTGTATGGAGGCTGTGGGATCTGTACCTTTGTTTCAATGTGTATTGCAACATTTTTATTGCATTCCACAGGTCCTCCAGTAAACGTTACTTGCAATATTTTTATCAACAGTTTTGGATCAGTCACAGAAACCACAATGGTAAGTGCTGCGCTGCCACTGGCAAGAAAACAACAATACTTAATATATGTCATGAACGCAACCTGTCAATTTTTCTATTTATTGTTCAACTTGCAGGTCCTCCTGTAAATGTTACCTGCAACATATTTATCAACAGCTTTGGTTCGATAGCAGAAACTACAATGGTGAGTGGGACTGGCCATTGAAGCCATCTTGTGAAGGAGTGGGATGAGATGTAGAATAGAGAAGTTATAGATGTGGGGCCAATAAGTTCTTAGCTTACTAAAAATAAACCAGTTGAATTAAAATAAAAGAAATATAAAATAGCTATAAAGAGAGATATGTAAGTTACTAGACAATCAAATCTTAAGACATAGCTGTAGTGACAGTACCACAGTCTGTAGTGACTGTGACGGCAGCCAACAGAGAGGTCCCAGAGGAGCTTTCCCAGCTCTTGCTAGTATTGAAGATGCAGAGTAACGGAGTTCAGCTTTGGGGATGCCTTGGCATCTTGTGTGTGTCTTTTGCCACACACTGAATTATAGACTTCCGCAAGCTATGCTGATGTAGGCAACTTAACTGTCTTATTTAAAACCAACTAACTAACCTGCCTATTTCTCTATGAATTGCATCCCATCAGTAACTTGGCCAAATGACTAAAAAATATAACTATGAGGAGGAGATCAGGTAATTTTAATGGACAAATTGATATTAGGAAATGATGGGACTCCAGAGAGCTGACAGAGTATGTTAACTGAATTCAATGAACACTCTCTACTGAAAGAAAAGTGACGTAATAGTAAATTCAGAGTTTCCATTATGATCTTTAAAATTCAAATGCTTTAATTCTCATTTCAATATGAGTTTTTAATTTTAAAAATGCTTAATTTTAAAACTGGAGGAGTCAGAGATAGACCAGAAATGTTAATTCCAGTCCATTTTTTCTTTGGGGGTGGTTTGGAAGCAAATGTTCATTTTCTCTTAAATTTTGCTAGGAAAAATGAAAAAAAAAAAGCTATTTAAAATAATGCTGAGTTTTTAATCATTTATTTCAGACAATGAATCAGAAAAATTCAAGCATGCATATACCTGGCAACCAATATTAATTTTCAGAGGCTTTTTGGTGGCTTTCTTATAGTAAAAGCTTTTCTCCAGCAACGAAAATGCTCAGGTATTAGCATGCAAGAAGTGAGTTTAACACATTCTGAAAGGGAATAAGTGACACATCCCAGCCTGTTTTTGGATTCTTCAAGCCTCCTTTGTGACAGAATAAACTGATAAAGGGTGCTTACGCCTGCACTGAATATACCTCATTTTGTGAGATGTGCATCCCCTCAGGAAAGGAGCTAAGGACACTTACGAAGCAATTTCAAAGAACTTTCACTAGTCTGGTGTATGATTCCTACACATTGCAGAGGTCTTTCTATGTTTGTTGAAACCAGAGGCAATAAAACTGCTTAGTACTTCGAACTCTGGACAGAGCTCTTGATAATTGCTAATGAACTTGTTAGCTATAAAAGGACTTAAGGTATACCAGAGGCTATTTTTTTATATCATGGGATAGATATTGCCTTGTGATATTTGCTTTCTGAGGGAAGAGTGGATATTTAGCTTAGCTTAAGTGTTTTATTTAGTATAGATAAATATTTAATATAGATGTCATTTTAATTGTTGCTGCCATTTTAGAAAGAGGTGCCTGAGGAACACAAGTCCTCTACTCCTAAATATATATGTTTTTAAACCCTGCAACTTAACATTTTTCAGAATAAAAGGCAAACTGTAACTAGGACAAGTTGAATTATTACTTAATGTGAGAAAGACACAGCTATAAAATATTCAGTGATAAAGCAAACAATTTAATGCATTGAATATAAATATGCAATCTTTTAAAATCAACTCAGTGAGAAAACTAAATTAAAGTTAAAATGATATGAAAATGAATGTATTTTTATGTAATTTATAATTTTTAACACATATTTTCAGGTTGTTGGAAGACTTAATTTCCTTGTTTAAAGAGTAGTTAAAAGATAGATATGAATATAACCCCTTTTCCCCAGCCATGTCTGTTGTCTGTCTTAGCTGTTAGAGACATCAACATAGGTTTAAATAGAGAAAAACCTGCACGTCACTGGCTTTACAAGATGGCATTCAATGAAAATATTTGCACGACCTAATGCTGATTGCATTAATTAGACTCCTTCATTGCTTTGATTAAATCCCCTCATTGCATTTTACCGTCTATCAAATATGTTAATGTGTACCTTTCCAATGTTCATTAACACATTCTGCTGAAAACAGCTGAACATTCAAGTAGTTGAAAACAAAGACCGTTGGCTTTCTTATTTTGCTTTGTTCATAATGTTTGCCAAAACTGTGGAGAGTTCTCTTAGATGCTGTTCAATGGATTGGTAATGGTTTTATTAATGCTGTCACTTCTTTAATGAATGATATGACTAGTTTTACAGTGTATTAAAACTGTTTGGAGAGAGAGGAAGTTATCAGTTACTGTTCTACATACTTCATTCTGAACTAGATAAAACTGTATGGTAAAATGTTGGCAGCCATTGCGATAAAAAAAATGAGTTCCGTTTGACTCCTAGGATTCACTTTTGCCTATTACATTTTCTTGATGGTTATGACATAAAACTAAAAGATTCATTTAAAACACTGGATTGCAAGTCAGAAAGAGACATTCCTATCTCAGAGGACAGGTATACTTACTGAAATCATATAAATGTACTGAAGATACATTTTTGGAATATAACTTGGAAGAGCTACAGTAGGTCATTGTAAACTCTGGGAGATGAAAACTTGCTTTGAGAAGTTCTCATGGGGAGAAAAGAATATGGCAATCATGATTAATGTCCCAGTCCTATCAAAATCAATAAGTCATGTTCTCAATAACTTTAGCATGGGGTAGCTTCTTTTCTGTAATTGGAACTGACTTCTGGGTCAGAGTCATGCTTTTGTGAAAGGCCAGCACATTTCCTATACCCAGTGTATTTTCCTAAAAACTACTCTCTTCTGTGAGAATTAAAGCAGGATTTTGTGCTGGTTCTCTCCAAAAAGATGAATTCCGCACAGTCTTTATGAGTTTTGTTGAGAGTTTTTCTCAAAGAGCAGGAAAAAAAATGCATCCATAATTTTCTGCCTTATAATGCATCCATGGGACAGTATCACAATTAATTATTTTACTCTTATACATTAGAATGATGTATATTATACCAAAATAATAAAAACAGTAGACAAAAATTATGAAAAAGACCAGATCAGAGTCAAGATAGCATCACATGGAATTTTCTTTATTGATCCACTTCTCTTTCATTAAACTACTAACTTGCAAAGAAAGAGCAAAATCTCTTCCTGAGTCACATCACTGAATAAAAAAGTTATCCCATAAGCTGGTAAACTCTGCATCTATTTTTGGAAGCATTCACACATGCAGCATTCAGCAGAAAATTCACTGTGTAGCCTGACTGTGATTGCATATCACAGAGGATAAATCTACATCAGGCTGGGCAGAATCCCAAATAATCAGATGTTCAGTGTTGTTAATGACCAGATTGTTTTAGTTATCACCTGTAGAAGAAGGTAAGAGGAGTCTGTACATTGACAAGCTAACGGTCAATTATAGAAATGACTATGAAGACATTATTATTGTTATTATGTCCTATGATCAATGAGTGACACAATGGAGCAAATTCTTTACGGTGATAAAAAGACCAAACTCTAATTGTGTTTCAGGTACATATGTTAGCAGAAAAATTTTGTCATTCTCCTTAAAATTTTAGGAGCAATAGAGGTTTGCTCTTTGAGTAGATGTTAGTATTTTCCCACTAGAAAAACCATAAATAAGTTTGTTAGATCCTGATTTAGTGATTTATATGTAGAGTTTTAATTACATCAGACAGTCCCACTGAAGCCATTGGGGCTACCTTGAATACTTTTTAACATGTGGGTGACCAACTGCTTTTCTTTTGCATGACCTTAATGACCTTGCAATACATGATTAAGTCACTGTATCCCACTCAGTAAGTATATTTAGGGTACAGAAAAGATGCAGTTTCTCTAGCAAGCCTCTCTATGCATGCAAGACTGGCTAAGTCTGTTGTTTGACTCAGATATCTGACTCAACACCTGGATGATTAAAGTCATTGGAGTATCAGTTCATAGAAAATAGCACTGAGGAGAGGAGTCCTCCATCCCTGCTACTTCTAGAGTAGCTGCCTGCAGCCAAAAGGACCCAGAACTTTGCTGAAGCTCTTAGTAGTTACCTTAGTAGATGCAACGTTGAGGTCCCTGACTTTGCCCAGTGTGAGGGGAATGGAATGATATTTTTCTCTAGATTCCTATATTATAAATTTGGTATATCTGTGTACCAGCTTCCTAAATCTTCAGAGAAATCTAATAAAGCTAATCAGATTAGCAGTTCTTGAGAGTGTTAGTATTCCCCCAATTTTTCAGCTTGAGAACAGAGGAAAGCTGATTGTTCATATGAATTGCCTTGAGCTATTGCCAGTATCAGTGTTGCAAGCTGAGATCACAACTTTATGTCCATACTTCTCTTTCAGAACAGTAGCACTGTCAGAACGACTTTGTGAAGCAGGTGTACTCATGCTAGTGTAGGAGTACAGTACTACACTCCACCCACATTGGCCACGAGGAACTTGCAAAATACACATAGCCTAAGGTCCATGTTGTCATGCTCAGAAGAACATCCATTCTTTTTGTAAGAGAGCGACAATGCTAGCATAGGAAAAAGTAAATATAAAATTCTACACCTGATTAGGCTTCCTGGTGTAAATGTACATTCCTCTTTGCTGCTTTTATGACAAGCAGAAGAAAAAGTAAGGACGGCTTTCGGCTGTTTGTGTTGTATGCCTATTTCTTTTTTTTTTTTTTTTGCTATCAAGCCTATAAACAAAGCCAATCAGATACAAGCTGAAGTGCTACTTTGCTTCGACCAGCATTGCATGCAGAGAGAAAGCATTTCCAAGTGAATCAGTGCAGTGGGTCTGATATGTTTATAAAGATGATGAAAAAGACAGTATAAGCTTATTGGCATTATTTATGCTTTTGGTATAATATATGTCATAAGTAAGCTCTTCTTTGAATAAGGATCTTGCAGGTTGTTTTTTGTTTCCTAAATCATCAAAAGTTCATGAAGACACATTTTTTTAAAAAATCTCTCTAAAGCATTTGGTGATTTGACTGATTTGTGATTTCTGTGTCATGAAAGAAAAAATCCTTGTTTCATGTTTCAAAGAACAAATAAAGGTAGTTGTGCAGCTAGTTTTAGTACATTTATTCTACCAGAAATCTCTAATTAGAGCTCCAGCATTATTTTCTGCATTAAAATTTCAGAATTAAAATTATTTTCCTATCTTTATAACTGACACTGTCCTGCATACAGGCAAACTCTTTTTCTAAGACCAAAGAAATAATGAATGTTCACAAGATGTGAAGAGAGTTTATAACTTCAGAACTCCAAGTAGCTATTTGATCCTAAGCTGTAGGAAACCACACCATAGCAAAAAGTGGGTTCTGAAAAATAGATGCAGAATTACTTTTGAGACCTCTACGTCTGTCTCTCTGTGATTAGTAGCTACTCATGTTTTGATTCACTAGCAAAAGAAAAATGATAAAGAAGGCAGCAAAATCATGTTGCTATTAAGATTGTGACATATCATCCCAAAGATTTCAAAAACATTTGTTTGGATGTTGGGCCTGTTAGAAATGTTGCGTCAGAGTAACAACACACTTTTCATCATGAACCTACTGAATGAAATACTGATGCTTGGAGGGGCTTATTCAACAGAACTTAAATATTGCACAGCTTACTGCACCTTTAATAAGGGTGGTAATGCTTCCTTTTCAAAGATGACAAGTTCTTTAGGAAATGCAATTGAATGTCCTAATGACATATGTCAACTTATACATTTTCCAAATTGAAAATACAGTGCTGCCATTTTGATGTAATACTGCTATCACAAAAACAAATTAGAAATGTG
This sequence comes from Rhynchotus rufescens, assembly GCA_032273925.1. NCBI lineage: Eukaryota > Metazoa > Chordata > Aves > Tinamiformes > Tinamidae > Rhynchotus > Rhynchotus rufescens. The sequence goes on along the minus strand of JAVCKT010027819.1, from coordinate 6,021 downwards.
TAAGAGTTGCACAGCTGACAAAATTATTTTGCTACCATATTCCTTCAGATAATGTAATTTGTATGAATATTCTTGAATATTTTCCTTTTAGATGAAAAATAGGTGTATTTCTAAGAAAGCATTCACTGGACAGATAAATTTAGTAATTAAACAAATATGTAACAATAGTTATACTGGGGGAAGCACAGCTGTTATTGACTGACTGTGGAAATATAGGATAAGGAGAACAAGTATGATCATTTTTCCATTGTCTCCAGTGGGTTTTGGATAAGACACTAAAAGCTCTTTTCATAGTCTCTTTTAATAGCCAGTTCGTGACACAGTCTTAATGTTGATTCCAAATGAACCTCTAAATAATTGCTGCCTTCCCAGTTGTGACTAACAGACCACTGAGCAGAAGAATGCAATTAAAATGATTTTAATGGGATGCAGAGAGGGAGGAGTAAATGAAGGGACATACAGAGAAAAGCGTACGGGAGACAGAACAAGGATAGAAACAAGAAATAAGAAATGTTGATTTAATTTCTTCAGTAAAAATCTGACTTTACTGGAATTAGCAACTATTTGTGAGTACATCAGAAATAATCAATTTACATATTGTAAGCAATTTATTTAAATTAGTAGTTTCATAGAATTTTCTTTGTCATAGAAATGGTATATAGCTAACAGCAATGCTTTTTGATTTTCTAAGTGCCTCTGTGCTAATCCATAACATTTGACAGGGAGTTATGTTTAATATCTCAGGTTGCAGCTAATATTTGCTTCATCATAGAAGTAGTTTCAATTTGGAAAATGTACCAGTTGTATTTGTTTCATACTTACACTTTATTTTCAACTGACAATTCTCATGCTCAAAGGATAACAAAATTGTTTGCTATAACCCTGGTACTATACGTAGTCTAAAAAAAGCATAAACAAAGCTAAAGTGAGGCCATTTTGGTTAGTGGCTTAGTAACCTTTATACATGGCATTTCTGTAGGACTACAGAGTGAACATTTTTTTGAGACAGCAGTGGAACGACTCACGTCTGGCTTACAGCGAATATCCTGATGATTCCCTGGACCTGGATCCCTCTATGTTGGATTCTATTTGGAAACCGGATTTATTCTTTGCCAATGAGAAGGGTGCAAACTTCCATGATGTCACAACCGACAACAAGTTGCTGAGGATTTCTAAGACTGGAAAAGTGCTGTACAGTATCAGGTAAACCTATCTGTTTTTTATTCTTCTTCTCTCTCCTTTCCCTTACTCCCTGTCTTTCTGCATATAGCCAGAAGATAATTTACATATTTATTTTTTTGTTATTCCATGTGAACCCCAGAAATGAGACTTAACCACATCAGCTACTCTCCTTTGCTCAGCTTTACTTTTCACAAAATAGTCTGTAAGGGGAACAGTGGTACTTCTTAATCTTGTTAGAAACTTAAGGGCGTTTAGTGGCATGCCTTGATAATTTTCATTAACATTGCCTCAATTATTCCACAAAAAAAAAGCCCAGAAAATTCAGTCTTCAGACTTTGTGGATTACTGTTTCAAAGCAAAGGGGAATAGTATTTTAAATCTCTAATGGAGACCTTAAGTGAAAACATGCTTGAAATGTAATAAACTTGACATGTAAGTTGCTGGGTAATCTGATGCATCTGCTCATATTTAAAAAATCACTGGAATTACAGAGTGCTTTTTTTTTTTCATACTAAGTGCATTGCAGTGTGTGTCATGTGACCAGATTAGGCTGAATTTATAAATGCTTTTGGACAAAATATGATTTGTTATGACCTAGTGAAATGGAACATATGCAAAGAATCAGAATTGCATTGCAAATGCATAAACAGCATAAAAAATCTGCATTACTTCTTTGATACTCAACTTACTGTGAACCATTAATTGTTGAGTATATGCAACGGTATAAAAAATGATATTATTGCTCTTACAATTATTGGAAAAGTAATTACTGTGTTTTGTATGTTCCTGGGAATGATTCTTGGTTTTTGCTTTCTTGCTCTGTGGAAGGTAAACATGATAATATCTTTCTAAACAGTTGTTTAGAGAGTTTGATCACCCATAAGGAAGATTCTTTCAGATGTCTGGCTATTTCTAAGTGAAGATTCTGTTGAGACCTGGGTTTTTATCCAGCAGTCACTGTTGATCATTGTTGATAAGGGCAGCTGTGTTGTCTAGGAGGCTAAAGAAACAAATAATTATCTGGAACTTCCTCTCTTAACTTAATATCTGTGGAAACTCCTTAATGAAGCCCGATAATACATGGATACATTAAATAGCCTGAAATTAAACATTTAGTGAGAGAGATTTCAAAACAGCATAGCTGAACAGTTTGAGGAAAATAATTAGAATGAGAGGATGAAACTGGCAGTAGCAGAGTAATAAATATGCTGCCACTTACAAATACTTTTTGCTTCACCCTGGGAAAGAAATGAGTGCACTCGTTCCTTTGAATGACATCAAACACCCTCTCATTGGAGGCGGGAGTGCAGTTGGGTGCCAAACTGAATGCAGATGAATAATTTTCCTGACATTTGTCCGTGCAAGAAAAGCAGAATTTCAAGCTGTCAAATCACATTTGTAAAATTCCCACACTAAAATGTAGATTGATCTGGAGTAAGCAGTATTTCATTTGAGTATTAAGCAAAACACTTTTTTATTTGTACTGCACAGCAGTAACTGAAGTTTACCTGGTGCTTCTAAAGCATGGTGTATAATTTTGAATAATTCTTTCCAGAGCACTGATTTTTGAAGTCAGAAGTAATTAGAAAAACTTGTCTCTATTCTCTAGATACTGAGCCAGATGCATCTTTGTGTTACCAGGCACTTTTAGTTGTACTGTGCTGAAACAAACAAGAGTATTTTAGTCATTGGTTTCTGAACATTAAAAATGTTATAGCACTGCCATTTTCACTACTACACCTTAGCACTTAGCACTTAGCCTGACATAATTATATTTAACACTAGTGTTTAGTGTGCTCTAAATGTTTAAAGTACTTTACAAATACATCTGAGTAGTAGTAGTGTGGGCTACTTTGTCGTATTTCTAAATTTAATAAAATAGAGGACAAGGTAATCTCCTATAAATATAAACCATATTCTGTGTAAAATGTGTCTGCAACTGCTCCCAGTAGTTACTGTGTAAGAAGCAAGGGTTGTTTCTTACATAACACCACTATTCATCTTCTTTATATATTGCACTAAAAACATAGAAATAGGCTACACAGTCGGCACAACTGGCTTATGCTGCTACCCGTCCTGAGAGGCCAGTCTTGCCTTCTCAGGCAAGAATTTGGACAGTCACATGGGACCAGAGCTTGTGGTCAAGCCTATACTGGAAAATGACCCTTAGTGTAGGATATGGCCGCTCAGATGAGTTATTGCAAGGTCAGTGAGGATCCTTTGCATTACGTTACCTCTGTCGCAGTAGTTGGCTCAGGGACTTCTTTTACCCCATTGTAATCATGAAGTGGTTTATCCTTTCAGAGATGGATAAGCTACTTTACATTCACTGGTGGCTGTAAGCATGATATATACTTGCACTGTAGTTTACCTATCAGTAATTAGTGTGCTTATGATTGCAGACTTCTGAATCTGTATTTAGTTTTCTGGGAGTTGTTACAGAAAATAAAGCCATCGTGGCTGATGTAGCCATCTATGATTCATATAAGCATAGGAATCTAAACCTATTCTTAGATATTTTTGCATGCTCAGATGCCTATCCTGGTATTTGTTTTCAGCTCAGATAGCTTGCACATGCTATATAAAGTCTGAGGCAAGACATGGTATTGAGAGAGGACTTCTGACCCTACGATATATGAGTGATTTAGTGATGGGTATAAGGAACATCAGGAATGATGGATCTGTGTTGCACGAGGTCCATTTTCACAATATAATCTCCATCATTTGAAAGAACAGTTGGACATGCACTTTTGTGGTGGAGGACAAATTCTTTGTTCAGCCCCAAAACTAATCAGCACACAGCATGGGCCTTTGGGGACAATTGGTCTAAAATTTTCAGTATTGCAGATAGAACTAGACCCTTGGGGAAGAAATGCAACGTAAGTTGTTACCATAAATATATGATATTGTCATTAATGATATTACAACCAATCTTTGAGGTACCTGTATTAGGAGAAATCAGTGACTGCAATAGTCAAATGCAGCAAACTGCTTTGCTTTAGTTAAGATCTGTTTCCATTGCACTCTTTCAGCTGCCAAACACTCTTGAATAACTATAACTTTTATTCTAAAGCCCTGTGCAGACAGTAATCAACAAGAGGGGTTCATTACAGCAGTGTTCAATTGGCTTACGCTGTGTGTATTTTGTATGCTGAGAAACAAAATCTCTTGAGCTAAAATCTCAACCCACACAAGTCACCCCCCGAGGTGTCTGTGACTCATTCCTCTAAGCTTCAGCCCTTGAAAGATCTCTGCATGGACTGGATTTCATAGATGAGTTGTACACTTGGAAAGAACGGCAGTGGCATTCTGTTTGTTGATAATATGAATCCTGCTCCTGGTAGTCATATTCTGTGTGGCCCCTGAATTCTGCATTATATATATTGGTGAACTGATTTTATGTTCCAGTGGTAGAGACTGTATGTTCTCTGGCCGTGTACCTCTCTGGATATTTGTGTCATCAGGAAAATATTAAAGAACCTCAAAGGAGGCTTAGTATTGTCTCCTGGCCACACATTTTTGCTATCAGATTCCCACAAACTCATTTTTAGCTGTCAGCCAACCCAGAAGATTAGCTTTTACCAAAAGACTTACTTTAGTAAAACAGGGGAAAGTGGAAAGGTTTTATTTAATAAAGTGCTTTTCTTTGTTGCATGAATTATTTCCCTCTCCTGTTAATATTTTCAGTGCATCTCAGCCTTTTGAGTTTAAGGCATAAAGTGATCTAGATTGATTGTGGAGGCAAAAGTAAAAGGGTTAAATTCTGTTTTTGCCTCTTGCTACAGAAACACCATGTGCCGCTCACATGAAAAAGGAGAGTCTGTGAAGCTGTGTCTTGAAATATTGTGCCATTGCGTCCAACTAGAAAGAGTTACAACGTAGATTACTTTGCATTTTTAAAGTATGGAAAGATTTTAGAAGGTATTGCATAATTTGGCAGGACAGACTCGGAATTCTAGGGAGATTTGTGCAAATTCACAAATTAACTTCCCTTTCTCCCCCTGTTTTTATGCCTCCAATTATAAAAGCAATAAAATACAGAGGAGGAATTGCTTAAGAAATTTCTGAAGTCTTTCACAATGCCTCTTCTGTTATCCTTGTTTATCTTCTCAGTGCAAGAGATATTGCAGCTCTCATTGTTTTTAAATCTTGATCTAGATTTCATTGTTAAATGTTATTATGGGGTAAGGTAAAGACTGTGAAGAGATAGTATTGCTAGTGCACTATGATACTAGAAAATTAAAGCTTTTAGATTGCTCTCTGTTTTTGCAGCTGTTTGGAGTGTGATTGCTGGATGCTCCATTCCACAAGTGTCTGAGGCGATGAACTGGCACATCCACAAGCCCTTGCGTGCTTATGCACCCAAAAAGAAGTATCCGTAAAAACAGCAAATATGTTTGCAGTACGATCTCTTGTGAGAGATGCTTTACTCGGGAGTTTCTAAAATCAACTCTTCCGGCTGTTGCAATTGTGCTGACTGCCAGGATACTGAGTGTATGCCTCCCACCTTCCATATTTTGTGTTTTACTATGATTTGTAACAATTACCATGTATCTTATGTAAGTCATCAGAAGCAATCTTTATCACATTTATAAATCAGCCCATTAGAAAACACCAACTAGCTTTTCTGAGTGAAAAATTCATCTTTCGTAGTCTCCTCTGTAGCTATGTTGTTTATCCTATGGGAAGAAAATATACAACAGACTGAGAAAATGCATAGGTAATGTGGTGCATATTACCCACCCTCCGCAATACACAGTTTATATCACAGAATCACAGAATATTCAAGGTTGGAAGGGACCTCTAGAGATCATCTAGTCCAACCTTCCTGCTCAAGCA
>JAVCKT010027818.1:0-11698 GCA_032273925.1 Rhynchotus rufescens | reverse complement strand
TGATAAGCCACAGAGCATGATAAGATGTCTGGTGCTGAGCCAACAATGGTGGCAAGATCAGTCCCTTCCGATGGACTTTGCTCAAACTTCTCATTCTAATCTCATTATAATACCAACACACAACTCCATTCCAAAAGTTACCCTCTTCCAAGGAATGATCACTCCTCACTGAACATGCTCTCTAGATTTCCAAATAACTGGGGAGTTTTTTTAAACCAATCAATAACAAAAGTATGTATGTCTAGAGTCACTCAATCTCCACCTAAATGAAGAAGCAAATACATAAAAGGCGAACTACGGAGGGATAAAAGGGGAAGAGGGAGGAAGGAAGAAGGGACAGGGAAGACTCCATTGTAACTTCTGGATCTGTCAACAGGTCGAACTCCTTTCCTCCCCTCTAGTCAGGATATCCAGGATATCCCTTGAGGAGACTCCTTTGAAGTTGAGCACCCCCTACCATCTTTTGGTTTGAGTGATGATTGTGCATTTGTACACTAGGCACTAGCTAAGAACCCCACATCATAGTAGAGAATTTCCTGTGCTGACATCCTAAACGTTCTCTAAATGTTGCATTTGAATAAATCGTGCTATTTGTGAACTCAACTACTTGTTTTGAAGGCAATCAGATCTAGAGTCAACAGGCTGTTTGTGAGCCCAATACTGCCAGAGTCAGGTATAGAGCTGATCATACTACTCTGAGATAGATTTGCTGTTTTGAAGGCAGTTTGGCCTACAGACAATCAACAGACTGCAAAACTTGTACTGCCAGAGTCTGGCCTATAGTTACCACAGTATTTGGTATCCCTATTAAGAGATGAGTCTCTTAAATGACAAAATAAATGGATTAAATTTTAAAATTTAATACATTGAATTTAATAATTCAATAAATAAAATTTAATTTAATTTAAATTAAATGGATTCCAAAAGTATCTATTTGGAATGCAAGAGGATGCATGTCTTACCCTCCCTCCCTCATGTAACCTCAACAGGTTGACAGTAAAATGAGAAACCAAAAGTTTGAGATGAACAGTGGAACTTGGTTGTTGCATTGGGATTCTGAAGTCACAAACACATAACAGACATAAATTCCTATTTACTATCTATTTCAAGTCAAATACTATTTTCACAGATCAGCCTAGTGAAGACTATGATCAACCTAATGAAGATTGGGGAGTTTTAATATAACAAATAACACAAATCATATTATCCAATTTGGATAATCTTTTCAAGAAACAGTCTGCAAAATATGCTGTCCTTTTCATTGTGGAATCAAAAAAAAAAAAAAAGAAATAAAAAATGGTCAAAAATGTATGGATCACATTTTTACAGAAACAGCATGGAGAGTGGTACATACAAGAAAAAAAAGAAATTAAAGATTGAAACAAACAAACAAACAAATAAATAAAAAGTAATTTCTTGCACAAGTGATCTACATCCAATGCTGTATTAGTTAGTGTAAGAGTTAGGACTTAAAACTGAATATACACCTTGGAATACAGATCTGCTCACCTGCTTGTACAGTCATATCCAAAATTTGAAATTCTCCTCATTTCATTAACAGTGGTAAAAAAAGATGGATACTTCACAAGACTTCCATCAACTATACTAAAGGGTTTGCATATAACATCTGCTTTTAAGACTTGGAAAAGGAAAGCTGTTTTTTACAAAGACTTGACTTACAGACTTTGTTTCCTTTCACTGGCTCTCTTATTTGAAACCATAAAACTTGTAACTATTATTTTCCCCACAAAAATGGCTTCTGTTTGTCAAAGATTTTTACATATATATTTACATTACATATATATTAAATCCAGCTGTATTTTACAAACAGAAATTAAATCAGAAATCTTAACTATATTTTGTGATGATTTATCTGGATAGTTCTAATAGAACTGCTAGTTTGGAGAAGTTGAGTACTGGTGTAAGGGTTTCTGGATTCCATTACACAGGCAGATCCTGGTACAGCTTTAATGAAAATGAGTTGTTCAGAAGGCTCATGACAAGCAGTGGATGTAGAATTATTAAAGTTCAAAGAACTGTAAAAGTGCATAGCCTAAATGCTCACAGAGTTACTGTTTAATGGCTGTTGTTATAGAAACTTAAGTGAAATTTTAAATCTCTAAGTACTTAGCAGGGTATAAACTACTTTAATCCCGGAAGGATTCACATAACCTTCTCTGTATTCTACCAGATTTTCTCTGCAAACAAAGAAACAAAGTAGCCTTGAACAAAGTAGCCAGAAACCTTGGTGAAAAAACAGACCAATTTTTTTTCTGCTGCCTTCCTGAGAATAAAAAGAACCAGAAGGTAGTTGATGATAGAGCTATCCACCCCAATCAAGGAATCTAACCTGAAACTCCATATGCCACAGTGAAAATAACCACTCTGCTATGAAAAAAAAAGATGTACAATTCACTCACACATGAATTATGAATAATTTAGCTACGGAAACTTTATGAATAGATTCATTCTCTATACAATGAAGTCTGTACAACTCTTGAAAAAAGATGAATACTATTTTGATTATTAACAGAATTGTTCAGGAAGTTCAATTTTTTATATATTAAAATACATATGCATAAGCCCAAAAGGTAACCAATAATCTGTGTATTAAAATTTGGCCACTGTATAACACATTTATACCCTCCCCTTCTCAGATTTAACTAATTTATTCATGCCTCCTAAAAAAAAAGCACATGACCTTCATAATATCACCTTTATGGTGATTTCTTGTTTCTGTTTTCAATTTAATCAGCAAAATAGTCTTCATATATTCAAAGTGGGCCTGAATAGGCCTTTCAATTTATGTTTAGTATCAAATTCTTAAAATAATATTAAATTTTATATTCCTCAATTGTAGTCTGTGAATAGTGTTTCAAATCATGACTTGGCCATCCACTTTCTTGGCAGACAAGCAAAAAGAATTTTTCATTTTATAGAAAAATAATATTTTCTCATTATTTCCCCTAGTAATTCCTCCTTCCCAGTTTAAATGATTGAAAGTCATCACAATTTTGTAATGCCACAAAATGCTGTATGCACTAGTATTATCTGTTAATAAGTGTGCTTTTTATATTTCTACAGGATGCCTGTATGCGACCCTATGCCACATAGTTTAGGTGTCCCTGCTTGAGCCAGGGGATTGGACTAGATGATCTCTAGAGGTTCCTTCCAGCCTCAACCATTCTGTGTGTCTGTGAGTATGTAAGATAGCAAACTTCAGTGAGCAGACTATCCACAAGGTTTTTTGTAAAGTATTTCTTTTCTTTTAAAAAATAAAACAAAGTCTTTTTTGTGGTTTGCACTAGGTTAACTAGTATAGACCTTTCTTGTAAAGCTGCTCCTTCAAATGAAAAATAATTGTAGTACATAATTGTGTCCACTTTGAATTCATTGCTTATTTGTAAAAATAATTCCAAATTTTGTAATTTTATCTAAAATACATAGAAAATCTGAGAAAATAAAATATTTTTTTAGGACTGACAAAAACAGGTAATTCAAATGGTTAATGTAGCTGTTTTCTAGTCTTCATATTTGAAGTGGATTTAAAGCTCATATTCCAAAGAAGAAACATGGATAAAAAAAGCAATTGTCCATTTTTATTTTGTTTACATTGCACTGAAAATTTACATCATACTTTTACAAATCCTTTTTTCATAAAAATATACTTCTTTACAAAAGTGTATGCATTAATATAAGAGGAGTAGCCAGTTGCAGAAGAAACATTTTAAACGATCCCAAATGTATTAACCTTAACATTAATGAATGAATCATAGTTATTGCAGTCATTTGAATAAACAAGAATAAATAACAACCAATGGTATAAAATATAAAACAGCATCATTTTAGTAGAATACAGTTTGACCGAGTTGTATGAATTTTCAAAACAAAGTGTTGTAAAATGGTTTATAAGAAATTCATCAAACATTATAGAAATCCAAGCAGCAATCCTGGGAACAATGATTTTTGGTAGGCACTCTCTATTACTGTAATAAAAAGTTTAGATTTTCACAGAATCATTTAATGTCTGAAAGGGACAATAACAAATAATTCACACTGGCTAAGACACAGTATTTGTGAGTCATGCTAGAAGAGGAAGACAATGACCTACATTAAATAAATTACTGGGTTGCCATTGAGTAATTCTGTTATGAAACAACAGCAAAACTAAAAAGTACATTTTTTTAGCAGTGGTACTGGAATGTAAAACTTGTATTTGAGGGCTGTGAAACTGTCCCTAATATGGATTGCGTCTAATAAAATCATGGCTTTATTTATTTATTTACTTTTTTATATATAATTTTGTTTTCAATTAACTATGGTAATACATTTCATTTTAAATCATTAACGGTAAGGATTTGTTTCCATAAAATATAGACATAAAATAAACATGAAAATATAGTATTTCCAAACTATGATTACCTCTTGCCTTGTGGGCACTATCCAAAGATCATTTAAGTATGTTAGACTCTTTCCATCAACTTCAATGGGATTTTGCCATGCTCTGTGCATGCATTTCAACAGAATATTCCAGGAATAAATTGACAAGATACAAACTAGATTTATCTAGAATGGCTTGAAATATGGACTCCTATTATTTTGACAGATTAATTTGATCCCTAGTGTTTCTTTAAACTGCACTTTATAATTGAAAATATAATTATGCTTTGACAATTGAAAAAAAAATGCAATATGGTCACTCTTCCAAATGATCTTCATCAGTAAGCCACATAACAAAGTACAAAGCATCATAGCATCTTGATTGCAAAATTTGCCTAATTGTAAGGTTGACAAGAGGAATGTAGGAACCAATTTGTATCCATTACTACTTGTGGATGTTGTTGATGAAAACAGAGAAAAGCAGCTTGACTTGTAACACAGAAAAGAAGCAAGATATGAAAAAAGGAAATAAATTCATTAACTAAATTCTGAAAATTTGACATTTTAATTTTCCTTCTGTGATGTGAAAAGAGTAAGTTGTATTTTTGATTTTTAAGTATCATAATCTGGAGTTAAAAAAAAGACTGATTAAAAAAAAACTTAAATGGGCTGAACAAATGAAAATATGTTATAAACTTGTGAAAAAAAGATGTAGCATGTGACTGTTAAAGAGAAGTCAGTGACCTATTATCTCCTGTAAGTATAGCTCTTATTTTCTATCTATATCTTTTTTTTTTTTTTTTTAAACCAGACCCTCTATAATAGTTTTTATAAAGCACAGAAGTACTGATAGTGGATGCTCCTCCAATATATGCAAATACATTTTATGTTTTAGAATAATCTCCTTTTTAAAAAAAGCAAATAAACCGTGAGTAAGCACTCATGGAGTGCAGCAGATTTTTTGTAAAACTCTCCATGGTACACATGAAGACAATTCTGATCCAGTTTATGAAAACAAAACAAAACAAATAACCCAACCTACTCTTGTCTATCGTCCTCAGGAAAAGGTGACGCAGAATATCCTGAAAAGTGTGCTTTAATTTCTTTTTTAATCAGTGAACTATATGTGCACTGTGTTGTGTTTCAATTTCCAAACTTTGAAGACATATCATTACCACATTATACCATTGTGCAAACAGTGTTCAAATTGGGGTCAAATCGTACAGCTTTCCCTTCCACAGACTTTGCATTTGTGTCATACATGGGGTTTTCAAAAGCAGCTTGTCCGTTATTATTTTCATGTACAGAGCATCCTGTATACTGTGTTTTAGGTGCAGTCCTATGGAAGAAAGAAAAAGTAATCCATACGGTTTTTATGATTCGTGTAAACAGGAAAACTCATTTAACAAGCTCAAAAGAAGTATTTCTACCTGAATAGTCAAATGAAACAATTTAAATTCATAAAGATACAATAATTCCACAGACAGATATCAAGAATTTTCCTCTGAAGATGCAACACATTTGTCGAGAACTAATTTTGCTGAATATTTTTTACTAAATAACTCATTATGTCAGTTTAATTCCTTGAAAATATTCCATCTTTGAAATTCAGAATATATATTAGATTGTAAATTATATATACAAAATGCAAAGATAAGCTGTTATATCACACAGTTTATAGCAAGTGTACGAAATAATTCTGTTTGAGCATTCCTTCACATTCTAAACCAGTTCAAAATCAAATAACAGTTAAAAAATGATGGCACATGCTTTAAAATTCTGCCATTTTGTAGAGTATGTCACAATTATTATAGTGAGGTTAGGAATGCTAAGTGACCATTTTGGCTAATAGTAGACAATGAGTTATCTTTTCATTATGTTGATCAAATTTTCTTTAGTCTCTTAATGCTTTATAACTAGAAGAAGGCTACTTGAAAATAAATCCAAATAACTAATATTTTTCTCAATAACCTGAAAAAAAATGTTGTTGAATTCATCCTAACAGAATGACCTTGAGAAGACTATGGTGCTTGTAATAACATAATCACACATGAACTAATAATTTTAGACATAGAAACATAAACAAGCCTGTCACTGACATAATACTTGTCTACACTTGCAAGTCAATAAAAACAGCAGGCAAAAAATAAATTTCTGATTGACGATTCATATCTTCATATGATTGCCATATCAAAATAAAATACAAATTACTGCAAGTAAACATATGGCATTCTGTATGCCAATAATTCATATTATCCATTGTGTTTTCATAAAGACGGAAATTTATAACATTTTAATTAGGTGGGAGTTAAAGTACATCACAGTACAATAATCTAATCTCTCAATCAGCCATATTTAAACACAGAGGGAAACAACATTTTACAAATATTTTGTATTTTACTCTGACAAGGTTTGAGGACAATAAGAACACAAATTAATACAGACATTATATGTAAGTAATTTCTGCTTACCTTTGTTTATAAAGATAAAAGCCAAAACCTGCAAATATAAGGGCAAAGAAAGGCACAAGGATAGCAATGGCCACTGAACTACTATTTGTACCATGTGGTTGATTAGAAGAATTTGAACCCTCAGACATATTAAGACCTGAAAAGAATAGGAAGAAAAAAGTAGTATAATATCTGTTACCTTTGACACATACTATTCCATAAACTTCGGAATTCAGTAAAAGTTAAAGAGCTTTCAGATCAAATAACACCTCATAACTAGGTGTATTCATATATTGAGACTACGAGAAAATTAAATACCATATTGTGATAAGTAAATGCATACTGAATATTAGGACAATGGGATGTAACTCTCTTTCTGTACTTTTCAAATTTTTGATATCTCGCTGTGAAGCCTTAAATACCTTGTTCAGATATTCTTCAGTGTCTTTATTATAGACATAAATAACACATTAATGTACTGAGTCACAAGATGTCTAATTTAGAGTAATTATCTGTTATATATATGAAAGAAAAAAAGCTCTATTCATAGAAATAAAACAATTAAAAATCAATTGAAAAGGCATGTTGACTTAATGACGCAGAGCTGTTGATGTACAGAGTGTAAGAGGTAGGGAAAAATTATAAGAACAAAAACCAGATATTGACAGAAAAATAAGAATATGATCTGCTGCAATTAGGTTATCTACACGGTCAAGATATACACTTTTTTATTCGGAAAAGAAAATACTACTTCAGCTTCAGAGTTCATTCTTAAACTTTGCAGTAATCCAACTAAGAATTACATAGTTTTCCACCTTTATCAATTTTATAAAGGAATAATGGGAAAATAATAAAACAAAATCAGATATTATATTAAAACACAGAAAATTATATTAAATATTGGAAGGAAAAGTGGGAACAATAATGAAAATATTTTGTTTCAGAGAAACAATTTTCTATATTTCTTTGGATCAGGTAATAAAATGATAAACATGTTAAAGAAAAACTGTTCAAGGATTGTCCTGCTAACTATATTACTGACTTAAATCATCTTGTAAACACATTAAATATATTCCTGAGTGAATGATTTGGTGCTATATGATGGAACAAATTAGAAATGTTTTGAATACACAACAAAGAAAAGATTCTCCCAAGTAAATAAAAAAACTGTCTGAAAACCTAATGAAATAAGATTTCTAAAGTATTTGCAAAGGCCTTCTTGAATTTTCCTTTTTTTTAACTAAACTATTTTTAAATATTTGAAATAAGTTGATACTGGGAAAATTTAAAATATTGGAAATGTTTCTTTCTGAATATATTTCTAAAAATGCTTTTTAAAATATTTTCATATCAAATGCAATGGAAATCAAAACAGAGTAACAGAGTTGTAAAACAAAAAAAAAAATAGTTTGCCTTGCCTTAATATTCATTAATAAATTCTTCCATAACATTCAGGAAGTATTAATGTTAAGAATTTCTTGATTTTGCTCAATCAATAAGTTAGCTAAGAATGGGAATAAGGTAGCTAATTGTGGCTGGCATAACCTATATTTGCTTATAGATACTGTAATTTTATGTAAAAAAAAAGTATTCTATTTAAGCAGGAATAATTACAAGAAATATTTACTCTTCTGGCACTTTCTCAATATTTCTCAGTATTTTACCATTTGATAAATTTCTGTAGAAGAAATATCACAGTTCTCAAAGGACCTTATCAGCAACTGCATTAAATTATTATTTTTTCATTTAATAACCACAAAACAGAAACATTTTTATTACCAATGGTGCCTTCTCCAGAAAGAATAATAATTATTTTTAATTATTATTTTGTAATTTAATTTATAGACCAAAGAAGTCAAGTTCCAGAAAACAGCTGCTTAGCACCTCAATAAATATGTGGTCTTCTTAGGTTTATCATAGGGAATTACTTGAAAATATTCAACAAGATTAGTCTAAGTCTAATATTGTTTCAATGTGAAGGAATAATGCCTATTTAGCATAGTACTCATTCTAAAACATATGCTTTCTAATCCATGATTAAGGTATAGAATTCAATGAATTACATATATTCCTATAAAAATATTGTTAAAGACACTGCAAAAGTATAGCTTTAATAAGTAGTGTATCACAAGGTAATTTTAATTTTGTATATGACAAAACATTTTTATATTTTTATCTTTTAAATGTGATTTTAAGATATGTCAGTATTTTTTGTAAAATTTCAATGCTGATAAAGTTCTTCAGAGGCTCTATTTCTGTATGATATAACGAAACAGAATAGGGAACGGTGAACAGTAAAGACATTAGAGATTATTGAATACCTAATCTCTGAAGTCCAAATTGCCCATAATCTTTACCCTGGATGAATCCTTGAAAAACATATGTAGCTCCATCAGGTTCAGCAGAAACCTGTAAATAAAAATCACAATTGAATAAGGAAAATTTGGTTACTAGTATCTAATTCAAAGAGAGGTGTTCTACCATGCTTGACTGCTTACCGTTATTCTTCATTAACTGATTAAATATAAATACATTATACATTACATTAATACAAAAATAAATTAATAAAATTCATCTAGGAAATGTATAAAGTACAAAAAGACAGACATATGTTAATGGGGCAAGTTAGAAATGCTAGAATGGACAGATAAAGTTCCTTCATTATCTTGAATCAAATTATATATATATCAACAAACTCAAAACAGACTAGCAATTGAAGAAATCAGCATTGCAAAGCATCTTACATACTGATAATTATATGAATTTTTAGGGAGTGGATGGTAAAAGTTATGTGGAAGATAATGCAAGCTGATGAGCTTTTTAATAAATTTTTGAAATTTATTTCAAATTATCATTTGAAATAAAAAAAAAAAAAAGGCGCCCTCTATCCAACTATCCAACTGACAGGTAGTTGCTTTGTTCTTACTCTGGGTTCACTAGAGTAATTAATTATACAGCAATAGACAATAGGGATATTAAATGAGGCTTTGGTACATGAAGAAGATATATTAGTATAAACCTGGAAGATCTGGAGGAGAAGGAAAAGGATTGTGACCCTATCACAATCTCCCTTACTAGAGTAACCATGTTCTATAGTAAGACATTTTAACTCAGATTTACTGGTATTTTCTTCTCCAGATAGTTTTTCCTCTCTTCTCTGAAGGGACTTCATCATGATTTAGAAACATCTATACACCTCGTTCAGCTCTCTTCCTCTCGTTCATGCACCCTCCTCATCTCTGTTACAGTTAAAACTCCTCCCAGAAACTCCAATGGACTAGAAGTTAATTGGGGTTATATATTTAGGTTTCCCCATTCAGTTTGGCTTTTTCAGAGTATTTCTAAAAGTTATCACCAAAAATTAAAACAAGACTGTTAGGCTAATGAGGAAAATTGTTATGATATTTTATGATAATGCTAAAACTTCTTAATACCTTGCAATCAGTATCTTATTTATAAATAAAGTTTAAACAGGAGCAAGGTAAATGTTTTTTTTTTTTTGCCACGTGCTGTAAGAATGCCATGAAGTATGGTAATTTCCATATTTTTTTCTCAAATTCTCAGATGTTTCTCCCTAACATCCTACAACGATATTTTTGTTTCCTTTAACAGCTCATCATTGTGAATAGCATTTCACTTGACAGATTTCAACATTTTTGATGTGTAACACCATCATGATTTCAAATATTAATAAATAAATAAATAATCAATCTATTTTGTAGTAGGAAAATACTCACAAAACCATCCATTGCCCACTTTTCCTCTTTCAATTTGCTTGCAGAAGTATGAGAGGGTGCTTTAATGAGATAGATGTGGAGCATCAGCCGAGCTTCCTGGCTTTTATACACTCCTGTAGATACAGTTTTAAAGTTTATATTTGTGTTAGGTAGACAAATAACTTATTTTTTTTAAGAAAAAAGCATTTGATTTGTTATCTTAAATAGGGAAAAGAGGAAGAATAGTATCACGTTCAGCAACATTGTAATTTAGGAAGATACACTCTTCTACCAAAGCTAAAATATTTTGTGAAGTTATTTGTATTAGCACAGAATTTCAATTGATATTATATTTACTTTAGCCACAGAGCAGATAAAATGGAAATTATTCACACAACTGCCTACTTAATAGTTTTGGTAACAAGCCTTAGACAAAGAAGAAACATTGACAGTGAGCTGGTTTGAAATGAAAAATATCTTTCTGAATCAGGCAGAGTATATTTGAATCTCAGATTCTCACTTTTGAGATCTGTAGTTATCAAGACAAGAAGGTGATAGAGAAACATCCACATAGAAAATGATTTCCAAACGCAGGTACTAAATTAAAAATGTCTACATTTGAAAGGATTTCACAAAAATTGTTCTCCATCAGTCTACACTATAATCCTCTCTTCCAGACAATGACAAGACATTTATATAACCTTATTTATTTTATAGACAGAACTGAATTACTCATTTTCATTTCCGTAGAGCAAATATTTAGAATCCAGATAACCTTATTTGTTAACTTGTAGAATGGGAATAAAATGTACAATATGCTTAGTAATCTAATCTTGCATCATAGTGATGATGGTGAATAGAGAACATACAAGCAAACAAGACTGCAACTTTTTTTTTTTTTTTTTTAAATAAAAAAAGATTGTTACCAATTAATAGAATTAGAAACCTTGATGTTTAGATCACAAAGCTTTTTAGTATGTTCATTATCTTTATATCAGGGCACTGCTGTTACTGTTCCTTTCGTATGAAGTTTTGGGGTGTAAAATCACACAGAATTCTACTGCATTTAGTATGCAAGCTGATGATGTTTAAAACTTTCAGCAGAAACAAAACTGAAATTCCCCAAATCAAGAAGAAATAAACCCAAATCAC
>JAVCKT010027816.1:17390-30005 GCA_032273925.1 Rhynchotus rufescens | reverse complement strand
AACTCAGTCAGTCCTAGAAAAAGAAAAGTGACAAAATCATTAATATTCTGATGGTTTACTCAAGTCTAGGAGCAAGTAGACGTGAATAGTACCATACCATCTCCTAAAAGGTGCTGAATACTGGACAGATACTGCTGCTGCACCTCTGGGGGAGCGAGGGGTGTCTGAGGAAAAAGGAGGAAAAAAAAAAAGCTGGTAACTTGCTGACAGTAGAGAACAGTGCAAAAATCCTTTCAAGGAGGTTGTGGATTTTTTTCCACCCCTAAGTAAATAAATAAATAAACAGAAATTACCATGACTTCCCTTTGATCTTTTGCAATTTCCTAAGGTCATCCTTCTCCCTTTCAACCATGTGCTCAGTTCATTATGGTCAAATCTGCTATAGCCAAATCTGCCTGTCACTCTGGTATTTTTTCTCCACAGATGTTAAGCAACAGCAAGACATTACCCACAATATCCAGATAGGTCATTACAGGTTATCTGCAAGGGAGACAACAGCTTCAAACCATCTCCTCTATCATCAGTCACAGGCTGCAGCTTCCAATTCTTCCTGCCATCGGCCCAAGGGATCATCCACATATTCTCTGGCAATTTTCTCCTCCATACTATTCTTTAGTGGCATTAAAAAGCTGCTTTCAGCTTTACATTCATTTGAGAAAGTCCCTTGGAAAAACTGCGCTGCAGGCAAAAATAGGATCTTTCATCTCCCTAGCAGAATAAGCTACTTAGGCTCGAGCCTAACAAAGGTCACCAAGTCCCCATGTAAAAGAAAATAAACTTTCAGAAACTGAGATAGGAACTCAGTTTGCTCCAGCTCAGTGCCTTGGAGCTGATCTTATCAACCCCCTTCTCTACTGGAAAAGTAAGAGAAAACACATTTATACTTAAAATTCAGCTTGCCCAAAACCTTTTCCAGATTTTACAAAATGAAACATGACCTCCATCATTTCTGCCTCCAAATGAATATTTTTTCTAAAACTCTCAGATGTGACTTGACTTGCTCTTCCTTCACTTTCAGCAGCAGCCATCATCAAGATAACAAATATGATAACTAATCAAAGCTTGCACTTTTGATAGTTATACCATATAAATGAAAAGCTTTATTTGGCACCACCAACAAAGGCATTTAGGTATACGGGCTATAGGGGCACCTGGCATTAGATAAAGCAGTCAAATACAGAAGTTAACAGTTTTCTTCTTCAGTTCTGGAAAATATAACTAGGAAAATTACTATACATGTTAAATATGAATTAACCTTCTCTAAGTAATACAATTGCAGACAAAAGCTATTCTGTAATAGCTTGCACTCTTACAGTCCTCTTGGTTTCATGCTAACACTCCTAAGCTATACCCTTTTTCTCTCTCCCTTATATCTATCCATTGAGCTACACCTCTGAAACAAGGCAACCACTTACTGTGCCGTTTTTGCAGACTGCAGCATTATCCAGGTAGATGTAACCGCCAATAATATTTAATTGGACTCGTAAGAGAACTACTAGCATACAGGTACTATATACAGCCACAATGCTTCTTGTGAAACCTTGAAAAGAGACAAAGAAATCACTTCAGTGCTACGGCAATAAGGGCGAGTCAAGGAGGGAACAGAGCTCTCCGAGACTCAAAAGAAATACTAGTGCTTTTAAATACAGGCTGACTTCTCCTTGGGTGCCCTAAAGCACATTTGACAGCTCATGGCCAAGACAATCACAGCAAAAGATGCTTCGTGGCTACAGCTGAAGTGTTGCACAATTTGAAGTCAGTCTGTTACACAGGTACTTTGGAGGGTGGGGGGAAAAAATAAATTACATAAGTTGTTCCAGAAGGTGCACCCTATCACAGCACCCTACCCCTATCTGCAGTACCCTACCACGGATGGCTTGCTAAGGAAAACAGCTGTGCTGTCAAGCCCACTGTCTTCTCTAGGCCAAGGAACGAGCACAACACGTTAGCCCTCATCATGCATGTGAGGCTGGGAAGGTAGAACAGCAGTTTGGGAAAAAAATGGTACCTAAGGTAGGAGCAGCCAGTATCTGAAGAAGTAAAATGAAAATGAGCATCAGCTACCAGCCACTAGGCAATAGAGAATGTGTGAAAGCAACATGAATAAATTTGGATGAACGCTGATTAGGAAGGATAGCAATAGAAAAGAACAAGAGAAAAATCAGGTTTGGCAAAGGTGTTGTGGGAAAAAAAGGAAAGAAAAATGAAGTGTGAGGTGGGAGAGGAGAATAATAAATGTTACCAGGAAACCATAAGGGATATTAACCTCAACTCTGTGGCATTTCACTACATAATTATCTGACTTATCTATTCCACCTTCTCTGTCTCTTCTTCTATCAGCCAATCCATACATAGTTGAACCAAAGAGTTCCACCAGTATGATGATTACTCAAAATTTAATCTTGGAAAGAATAAATAAAAAGCCATACAGGGGCTGGCTTGTGTTTCCAAGAAAAGCTTTCTGCTAGGTTTAGCATGTAATTTTCTGAAAAACTACTCTGATTTTCCTATTTCCTATGGCGTTATAGAAAGTTTTAACAAGTTTTTCTTAATTAGGATAACATGAGAAGCAGTAAAATCCTGCACCTCGGTCGCTGGGCTGGGCTTCTGACTTCCCTGAGGATAACTAAAAACAAAAACCCTCCTAATTGAGATTTCTCCCCATGGCAGGGGGTGGGAAGGATTTGGAGGATGGGGTGTCATCTTCATACATGCTGAAACAACAACCCACCCCGGTGCACTAGGTGCATTTTAAAGAATCTGATAGACATTTCTGAATTTACACTAAGGGTTATGTAGATAGAATCTTTTATTTACACTTACTTATTATCTTTAAATCCTCCCATATTTCTAACTTGTTTGCTGGCCTGTGGGAAAAATAAATGGAAATGTTAAAAAGTATATTTTCCATGAAAATCACTACAAAAGCCAAATGAGATCAGAAAGCTCCAAGGCTAGTTCATGAAACTTTTATAATTATTTATATTAGGTTTATGTCTACATTGATTTGTATAGTTCAGGAAAATAGTATATAAATAATACATTATAAAGTCATACAGAATATAAAACTTTATGTATATACATAATATTTACTGATGTGGACTATATACAGTTATATTATCAATTTGGAACTTGTACATTAAGCAGTCACTAAAAAAGCCCTTTGACCACAAACGTGGCAAGCCTTTGTGAGGGCCTTTATCTCACATATATTTAACACAGACAGATTCACAGGAGGGCTAAAGTAGGAAGGGACCTCTAGAGATCATCTAGTTCAGCCCCCTGCTCCAGAAGGGACACCCAGAGCACGGGGCACAGGGCAGCATCCAGGCGGGTTTGGAAGACCTCCAGAGTTGGAACTGCCTGTGTTTCAATGTACACCCATCGCCCCTTGTCCTGCCACTGGCCACCACTGCGAACAGCTTGGCCCCTCCCTCCCTATATTCCCCCTTCGTGTACTTATACATATTAATCAGATCCCCTCTCAGCCTTCTCCTCTCCCCAGTAGTGCTCTCTGTAGCCCCCCGTGCAGCACAGCTGCAGGATCTGAATTTTCCTCTCCCCTGCCTTACAAGACTCATCCCTATCCCAATTCCTGACCATCCATGAAAAAGAGGTTCTGCTCCATGTACACAACTGCAAGCTTCATTTTTCTTTTGTTAAGAATCACAGTTACTTTTTTGACCTAACTAGTTCCTAGGACTGTATATATTCTGCAGACAAAATAGCAAGGCTGTAGATTGTACAGAAGCAACTGAACTGCCTGAAGTAGACCACACATTTAAAACTACAAACCAGAGACAAAGTTAGCAATTTAACAGCTGCAGTAACAGAGGTGAGTGCAAGATAACCATCCAAAAATTTAGCCAGCCTTTCTCTTTTGAAAAGCAATATTAATAAATGAGGACTACTCTATTTCTGTGATGAATAAAATAATATGTGAAAGTAATCTGGGAGACATTTGGGAAAGTAATACGTTCAAAATTTCCAAAAGTAAATACACTGGGAAGATATTCCAGATTATTGTAAAACCTAATAAACTAGAATGAACTATGCTTAAAAACACTTCTTTAGAAATAATTTATCTGAAGAGACACAGTTCACTATGCGATGTTTTCATCTTTCTGAAACACGCACACATGGGCTTTGGCATTAGTTTGACTATAACACCACCTTTCACATAAGCAATCATTTTTAAATTCACCACTATCAAATAATACAGGTTAACTGACATAATGAATTACTAAGCCCACAACTCTAGAAAGTGAAGAGACAGATTAAAGACAGGATGGCTGGAAGAGACACAAAGAAGATCCGTAGCACAGGTGAAGCCAGCTTACACATGCTATTTTTCATAAACTAGAATTTTAAAAGCCATTCTATAACAAGGCAAATGACTAAAAAAAAGAGTAATATTTCTCCAGGTAATGCACACTGCACACAACAGGACTCAAGGCCATGTGTTATTTAGAAGTGTGAAGTTTTCCATGCCAACAGGAAAGAGAAAGATAAGCCAATTACATCAAGTTCAGTCACTTCATTTGTGTCCATACACTTTACTGCAGAGCTCATGCTCAGGAGGTTCTTCCTCACAACATAAAGCAAGAGCAATATTTTAGTTTAAGCCTGCAAGTTTGAAGTTTAACCAGGGAAGTGTATTTTTCAGTTTGTGTCTGCTACAATTTATTAGGATGCAGCTGCTAGTCAGAACTCCATTTTTATCTTGTTTATTGAGAAAGCCGTTATCTGCTACAGAATGAGGGTAATAAGTACTGCAAACATAAAATAGAGACTTAGAATAAAGTTGAGTGCTGAATATTTAGGAAATATATAACATTTACCAGACTACAAAAGCAACTACGCTGCCCCATATCTCCTTCTCATTTTCATGCAATGCAATTGAATATCAGAGGGCCTGAACACTGATGGCCTCCTGTGCTGCTCCTTCTTGAAATGTTTCTCTGGAAGCCGGGAGTCTGCTTCGCTCTTCTGCTCCCGGCCACCTCAAATTGCTAACACAGTGTAACAAGGTTCACATTTAAGGAACTTACAGGAGTTTAAGTTAAAAGAGTTTAACTTAATAAGATCTTCTCGTAAACAAATTTTGTAAGAAAAAGAATGTCTATGCAGGCATATTAAGAAAAGTAAATATTCTTTTCTACCTATTTTCTGGGATGCTGAACAACAGCACTGGGAAAGTCTGCAGCAATTTAAATCATCTTCTCAAATCCAAGTGGAAAGAAAAAAAGAGCCGCACCTTCGTCTGTAGCACCAGAACATGGAGCATTTGAAAGACTAACCTGAGAGCAATCTCTGATGCACTGTTTCCTCGTCCCCAGCCCTCCTCTGCCTTTTCAGTTCAAGAAGCTCAAGTATATACTTAAAACACCCTCAGCAAAGGTTGGAAAAGGAAGCATCAATATACAAACTGTAAGATATTCTACAGAGATAAGACACACAAGAGCTCAGCTGCACGTAACTTTTTTTTTTAATATTTCTATTCAGAACTGTATTGCAATGGGAACGAAATTTCAACTCTGTTCTCCCCAGGACTGCTCCAACTAGTCAAACAAGTTGGAGACATGAGTCAAAATCTGATGGAAGAATGCACCCTACAGAGAAAAATCAAAGACATTAGCTGTCTTTATAAAGACCCAAAAGTTTACAGACCTTTGCAGACTGTTTTGCTATACAGTTCAGAAGACAAGTCTGGTGATCCACGTGATCTCTTGTTCATTCAGGTTAACTTTTCATCAAGTAAAATTCTTTTTTTGACAATTATATATATTAAATATATTCCATAAAAACTAAAAATTTACAATTCTTCATTCTTTTGAGTAAATATTGCTGTTTGAAGAGAGTCAGGAACCCTGTGCCAACTGCCTACATAACGCTCATACTCCATGTTAAATGCCAAAAGCTTACTCCACTTTTAAGGTATATTACTTTACACTCTGTAGGTCTAAAAATATGCTATTTTTTTCTGAAGTTATAATGACAATAAAGGTGTTTTTTTTTTCTTGCCAGGTAAAAGAAACTTGAATAGATCAGAACTGGAATTTGGTGGGTACATACTCACTTTTATCTCTATTATTTATAATTTTACTACAAAACAAAGTTTTTTTCCCTCTATATTTGATAGAATTCTGTGATTGTTTCTAATCTAAGTTAGCACAGACAAGTTTCTTTGCTGTGAAGTTACTCAACAACAAAAATCATTTCTCACAGCCTACTTCTTTCAGACAGCTTGTAATTTCACCTTGGATATTTTTCAGTACCATTAACATGCCTGACCCTGGTAAGACTGCATGAACAAAGAAAACACCAACAGCTCGTTCAGGATGCTGGGCCCTGTTTAACAATGGCTCTAGCTGCAACTCAAAGCCATCATCACCACTTGTAATATACGAAGAGTGACA
This sequence comes from Rhynchotus rufescens, assembly GCA_032273925.1. Lineage (NCBI taxonomy): Eukaryota > Metazoa > Chordata > Aves > Tinamiformes > Tinamidae > Rhynchotus > Rhynchotus rufescens. The sequence goes on along the minus strand of JAVCKT010027816.1, from coordinate 23,586 downwards.
GTCACAGCTATCAGTATATATACCTAACACGACACAAAATAATTACATAATGATTTCAAAATACTTTAAGACTAGTGATTAAAGTGGACAAAGAATTAAAATCCCGTGTTCTCCAAACTGCAAACACATATTATTAAAAAAAATAAAAATCTTGTGATCAGAAGACACTATCCTTAACATAATTAAAGTGTTAAGGTCATGATAGGTCTTACCTATTTTTAAGTAGAGATGTAAGACTCTCAGAATTTAACTGATGCATTAAGGCATCCCGCAATGTTGGAAGCATCGACAGCACTACCATTGAAAGAGAAAAAAAAAAAAAATTGTCAACATCAAGAAAAACATCCTGACCCTGTCCCCAGCTCTCTCACCATCTGCCCTCTCCCACTCTCTCCAGATAGTAGATAGCACAGACCTCATGCTCAGGACACACAGCTACAAGGACAAGCAATACCGGGAGCCCTGGGAGCGCTCACTGCAATTACCTGCCTGCCTCTTGATGAGCCTGGAAACAGGGTGGCTCTAACGTGGCTACAGGGCTCTCGTTGGCTCTAGCCACATAATCAGGCCGTGCGTGTCTGCATGTACCTGCCCTCCAAACTCCAGAAGGAGGAATGGCTAATACGAGAAATCTTTTAAACAAGGGAAGCTTTCAGGGAAAAAAAAGATCTTTAGCTTGTCAAGTATTCAAAACCCAAACTCCTGTTACAGGATGGAAATAGGAAATGGAAAAGAAGCATGCAGAACAGAATAAATGTTAAAACACAAATTATGGAAGGAAAAACAAAGGTTTGTTGGATGTGGTACAAAACACAGTACAACAAGGCTCAGCCCCTGCAAAAAAAAAAAAAAAAATCTGGTACTACAAAATGGAAAAGATTAAAAAAAGAAATGCAGATTGATAGGGATAAGGCGGCACATTCGGCATTTTCAGCAACCCAGAAATCCATTAGAAATTTCAAAGAAATAGGAAAAACTCCCCAATTTGTTTCATAGAAATAGTTTTGAACACCATATTTAAATGAGTGACAATTTTGTTAAACTTTACACCACTATCTCTTCTCCACAACCCAGGGACAAATGCTGTAACAGAACTGCTTTCATTTTTGTCGCTAAGCTGTTGAAGCAGCCTTTAATTCTTTTAACTGCAGGAAACTAATGTTTTGATGCGTTTCTTATTGCAAATGAAAAATGACTGTGTAGTTCTCTGTAGCTTACAAACAACATGTATAATGAGTATGAGTATTAATCCTGCTATAAATTCAGCATATTTTGAAACTGGATCATACATTAATTCTAACTTCCCCTTAGAAGAATACAGGAAGGGTTCTGAGCTGACAGAAACTGTAACCTTCATGTATTTACATATATATACAGATGGCTATACTCAAAACCAAGGGCTCGGAGGACCTCTGAGTACCTCCAGTACTCTCTTTTTCTGATTCCATTTTTATTAAGCTAGCTGACTACATTTATATAATAGTATTCAATTTTTAAGAATGTGAATTCTCCTACATTTCTTATTCTTCCCTCATCTCATCAATATGTAGCATGAATCCCCAAATAATTCTGCCTGTCAAGAACATTGAGTATTTCCTTCTCTTACCTGTCATATTGCATGTCCTCTGATTACTTTCAAAATGATACTGTCTTCGTGCTTGAGCGATGTATTCAGCTGCTTCTCTTTCTTGAATTTCTCTGATTTTCTTCTGTCCATACTTTCCCAGTAAATAGACGCCTACGGAGAGATTTTTATAATGACAAGTTCCATTAAAAATGTGAACAACCATCCCTTCATCTCCTTTCAATGTTTTTAAACCATAAAGGTACATAATAAGAAACCTTTTCCAAAATAATTTTTTTTGCCCTTCAAAAAAGGCATTCTTGGTACTACAGAAATATGTGCAAGTAGGAGACTGAAGCAATAACTACACAGAGAATAATGCAGAATAACAGAAAGAATAAAGAAAACTTAAATCTATCAAGTCTAGAGAAGGATAAAGGCTGAATGTCTTTTTAAAAAAGATACCCTTCTAAAACTAGCAGGCAGTGCACACAGTGTAGGCAGACATGAGACTATAGAAAGTAAACAGTTCAAAAAGAATCATGGGCATGTTCCAGAGCAATAAGCTGCAGTAGCATCATCATAATTAAGACTGAGCCAGCTAATTGCTTAACAGTCAGTTGATTGTTAAAGCAACTACTGGAAATCCCTCATATTAAAACAGGAAAAGTGATTTTTTTTTTTTTACAATAACTGAGATATCTCAATTTGACCTCTCAGTAGGGGATAAGAGATCTGCAGAAAGTGGTAGCTGTGCTATACTCATCTGTCCCTCTAAACAGTTAAAAAAAAAAAAATCATACAGTATCTTTCCCATAGGAATGGGCATAAGTAAAATCAGCATATGAGGCTATCCAAAAGAGAATTGCTACATGGACCTTTGTCCACCTTGAAGTCCAACTCTTGAACTAAGTAGAGTGTGAGCATTTCTCCATCACACAAGGGTCAAATACAGATTAGCGGTGTAAACCACGATTATATCAGCTGAGGTCAGAGGATTCTGATACGGGAACCTGAGCAAGGATCTGATACTGCAACCCCCACTGCTCTAAAACTGACCTACAAAGTGAAATGTATAGACACTGGCTAATCTACAACACAGGCAACATCACTGTTCTGCCATACCCACATCCTATGGGAGCAATGATTACAGTGACCTCTTACCAGCCAATTGCAATAAATATGCTCCAATTTCTCTCTCATCCTCCAGCACTGTATAGTTTCTTCCTATTTAAATGCAAGTCACAGAAGATTACTAAATCTGCAGGCTCTTTGCACCTTCACATCAACAGCCTCAAACAGGTAGGATATTTCTCACTTCCCATGAGTTACCATTTTCTTAACTGCTCTTCACCCTTTCTTTTCTCCAGGTAGCATGCAGAGATTAGCAAGAGGCAGGAATTACTAGCCAGGAGACATTAAGATGTTTTCGAGAAGCCTTTTTACACCCTTAAGTAATCTTTATGCCCACTCTAATGCTTCCCTCAAATACATATTTTTCACTTTAAAAGTTGCTAGGAATTTCATCCATGTATATATCATTCTAGCACACAGTAGTCTGTGTCCCTCGAACACATTAGCAGGTTTTAAACATCAGGAAAGAGAAAGAAAGATGACTAAAACTGGGGGAAGAACAATTTTGCTCTGAAGCCCTGAGTCTCGTCCTGTGCCTCAGACTGACCCCCAAACCATGTATTTCACCTGCCCGGCAACACAGGTCCCCAACACAAGGGGTGTGCCCACGGATGCACCCCAACTTCATGGAGTCAGAAGAGTTGTTCAGTGAGCAACAGGGAGCTGTACCTCAAGAAAAAGAATAAGGAGGCCCTTAAAAATAACAACAGAAGGAGAGTTTGGAAAATAAATATACCTCCTTTTATACAAGAAAGATACAGCTGTATTCATTGCATAAAGGGTGGTTGCAAATTTTATTTCATACTGAAATAATAACTTACTACGGTGAAGTATTTCCAAATAATGAACTTTACCATTACTTAGTGACATGAGTTCTTCTGCTACTTCTAGCTATATACTTCTGCTGCTGCTTCTGCTACCTACAAAATCATGGTTCAATTGATGCATAGTTATCCCATTACAGTTGCAATTTGTATTTAAAAAAAGAAAGCACTCAAATTTTACTCTTGCATCATTGACTTCCATTTCCATCAAACCTATTTATTACCTATTCAGAAGTCAGTTTTTTGTTTGCTAAGCAGATGCATTTCTGAACTGAAATGTTTTTTCTCCAAGGTAAAGCTTGCAACAAACAAAGTTTTAATACATTTAATCACTACTGAAATCAGAACTATATATTTCAAACACACCCTCAAGTGGCTCGCCTACAGCAATATGGGAATTTCAACACAGTGAATCATTTTGTAACATCTTTTGAAATCTGCCTTCAGTGCTGAGTGCTATAAGAGATTCGTCTTCTACCTATCCAGTAAGGACCTAACACATCCTTGCAGCTCAAACACACTAACTCTTTCCTTACCTAAAACATTTCTCATGGAGTAGATCCCAGACCAAATTCTAACTTTTGGTACTCTTAAAAAATTTTTTCTTAAGATACAGTTTACCTTAAACTGCCAAAAGAATTGATGCCTGAAAAAAGAGTTTCTATAGGGTCTTTGCTAAGTTCAATTCCCAACCTACCTCAATATTTCTGGCAAATTACACCTATTTGAGACATTCTTATTTCAAGGGTTTTGCTACAGGTTGTTTTTGAAGATGTAGTGTTAACAATCACAGAAACCCTGGGAAAGGTTGTTTTTGAAGACGTAGTGTTAACAATCACAGAAACCCTGGGAATGCCAATCAGCGACAGTGCACAAGGAATCCATCCCAGTAACCAGAAGCAAATGTGCCAAGTGAGACAGATTTAGAGGGGCTAATTCTGCTGTAATATAATACAAACACAACACTGTATCAGTATGTAGGCAGAGAATCATTAACTAATTCATACCAAACTCTGACCACATGCTGATCAAAGACCTAAGATCATTACGGCTGGCAATAGAGATCTTCCATGTTCCTTTGCTACATCCCCCTTCCCAGAAGACGCACCTACAGCTTCTAAAAGCTGCTAAAGAGAGACCCCTTCCAGGCTCTGATATTTAAAAGGTAGACTTGGATGGGACTTTTTGCATCCTACCCCTCAACATCAGGCAGTATTTTTTGGAAAAGCCAGATGTGGATCTCAGGATTTGGATTACCTAAAGCCTGACTGCAACTAACTCCCAAGGACCAGAGTACTCATGATTGAGCTGCTGAGCTACTGTCATGCAGAAGTCTTGAGTAAATTCTTTTCAATCCCCGGCTGCCTTAAGATATCGTGGTGTAAGTTGCAGTTATTGGCAGCTAATGATACTCTCTTGCTCCTGGATGCCCAAGTTCACTATAGCTCTCAAATACAACACAGCAAGTCAAAGCCCTCAGATCCAGCGCAGCAGGAGGAAACAGCTACTTGCTCCATGGTGCAACAGCAGGATAGCTCAAAGTTCAGTCTGCAAAAGGTGAACCGCTTGTTAGAAGCGCAGCATCTTTTGTGATCAGTTACATTTTAAATGACATCTTCTCCTCCATAAATTCTTAAAAAAAAAAAAAAAGAAAGAAAAAAAGAAGAAAAAAGAAGAAGAAAAAAAAGACATTTCACTCAGTAACACTTCAGAAAAAGCAACACACAACTGTACATAAACAGTCGTAATCATAAGGAAAAAGCTGCAAATTCACCCTGGTCCCCAGCGTGGCAGAGAGCTCTTTACCCATGAATTTCAGGACTACCAAGCGCAGCTCAGAAACTGTTCACCATAATATCCTGCCACACTTGCAGACCGAAACCTGCAAGTGAGGGAACTAGCTTGGAAAGCAGTTTGACGAGTACTTCAGGAACCAGCCTTTAACCCACTATCATGCACCCATCTGCACACTGCTGAACAAACACAGAAGGAACCCACGCTGAAAGGACACAGAAGAAATAACAGGGCAAAGCAAAAATATCTACAATCCACTTTCACAGGAGACTTCAGCTGGATCAAAAAGTAAAAAAGTGCCAGTGAACTGCAGGCAGCCCTCAGCATTTTTATCTGTTTGGGCACGTGAATATAAACAAATGCATACTTTCCCGGCAACTTTCACACATTTAATTGCCTTGTTTGCATAAAGCGTTAAGATCAGGTGGATCTGACAGCTGTGTGTGCGAAGAGACAACCGTGCCTCTCGCCAAGCAGGCCCTAACGATTGCGACAGGCTGTTTATCAGCCACGCAGCCGTGCATCTAGCCACTCAGCCCAGAGAGCGCCAAGCTGCCTTGCCTCTGCCTGCCAGAGCACAGCTTTGTTGATAACCCTGCAATAAACCGGGGAACGCAGCACCAACAGAGCCGCAACACCCCGACCACGGCCACTCCAGGGGCTGGAGGGGAGCGCGACGCGGGGGCTGCCGGAATCATCAACAGCCGCCACTCGCTTCGCGCTCGCACGAAGCTTCGCGCCCGCGGCCGGCCTCCCCGTCCCGTTCAGCCCCACGCCGCGAGCGCCGGGAACGGCCGCGAGCGCTGCAACGGGCCGCGCGCCGTTACGCAACGCGCCCCGCGGCCCGCACCGACGGGGCGAGCCCCGCCGCCAGCAACGG
>JAVCKT010027815.1:0-12787 GCA_032273925.1 Rhynchotus rufescens | reverse complement strand
CTGAGCACAGCCGAGGGGACCCATCTGCTTTCCCCATGCAGGATGTGCAAGGAGGGGATGGTGAAGGTGCATCTGAAGGTGATGCTGGCACGAGACAGTCTCGTCAGCCAGTAATGCACAAATACAGCAGACTTGCTGAACGTCTCTCTGTGCTCTTCACAGTTAAAAACTTAGCAGGAAGTGCAGGACTTCTTTTATTTCTCTCTGCATGGTCATGTTGTTTACATCTTTTCTTTGAACTGGATGTGATAATCTCTGTAACTTGGTCCAAGGCCTGACCCAAAGGCCACACATGTAGGGCTGAAGCGGTATTGGACAGCCCTCAGAAAATGGCCAAATAAGTTTGACTTATGAGGTTCTTTGCACGTTGAGGTGGCAGGTAGGAGATATGTAGCTCCATATTAAAGGGAAAAATATATAGTGTATCTAGCCAGCTGATTGAACCTGTTATCTCAATATTCTCTCATTCCCATTTCATATAAAATTGCTATTATTTCAAAAAGGAGATGGGCTTATCTACAAGAGATCCTTGATGCATTCTTTGTGCGTGTTTGGCTTTAAATTTATTTTTAAATTGGTCTCAGTTTACAGCTCCGGAGCTGATTCTGCTTCTGTGGGTGTGTCCCATTTTTATAGCCAACATAAACTGACAGTTGCATTAATTTGTTTACTCATTATAAGACATCTTGGTTTTAATGGCAAATCTTTAAAATGCAATTCTGTGCTCCTAGAAGCCTAGAGTTGCTTTAGTCGTTTTCTCAATAGTCGAAATGCATTCTCTGCTTTAATTTTTATTTATTTTTTTATGTTGGTGCAGGAATTTTCGTTTACCTGAAAATACTGTTGAGCCAAAAAAGGGAGAGGCAGCCAAATGGAAAGGGTGTGTTTTTTGTTTTAAATACTAGTCTCTGTGGTGAAAATAAATGAGATGTGACTAGATTGGATGGTGTGGCCTAGCCTAGGATCTAGGTTATCTAGGTGGTGCAATGTGGTATGTCTAGGCTTTGTATGTTTTGTTTTTTCTTTTTAGCACTCCTACTCATGGTGTGGGAAACCCAGTAATGGATTTGAGGTGTTGCCTTTGGAAATCCTGGGAAGATTTCTGATAGCAGAGCTTCCAGGGCTCTGGCTTTTGGTAGATCATAACAGTGTGATGTTCTGACTTTTTTATTTATAATTCTTTATTAAAGGGGAATATGTGAAATGTAAATGAAGTAATTATTAAAAATCTCTTTGACCAAACGAGCAAATCATCTGTTAGAATACAAACTAAGATAGTCAATTTATTAGTTAAGCATTAGGATGAACTAGAACATGTTTCGAAGTGAATTTTCCATTAGGATTCTTTGCATAAGCAGTGCAAAGGGTTGTTTTTGTAATCGGTAGTTGGGAAGGTGACATACTTGCTTATAAAAAAGAAAAATTTAAAACTATATTTTTATTTTAGAAAGAACTTAGGAAAACTTAAAATAATGTTGTTGCCATTATCTTGAAAGCCTGTGCTTGAGGAATATATGGATTATTGCAGAGATTGGGAATGTCTTCAAGTTTCTTTTGAATACAAAAGGATAATCAATTATACGTGTGTAATTATCTCTGGTGACCTTCTGCTGAGCCAACTGAAAAGGAGCTTTCTGTAATCTTGTCTGAATGCTGATCTGCCCTGGCTGGGGGGCTGGTGCAAAAGTGAATCCCTCTCCTGAAGATCCTCAGACTGAATCTGCATGGGGGAACACGTGGGCAAAATACAGATTCTGAAAGACCATATAGCAGATGTTGTGCTTGAATTAAGAGCTCTATCGCTTGCTGATAAAAGGAGATGGTTGCAGCGAGGGCCTTGCTAAGAGTATGTGTAGCAGTTTCCTGCACCGGGGCTTTTGCAGTATCTGTTCTTTCTCTCGTTTAAGGACATTGGAAACATGAGATGGTGGTGAAGAGTTTTAGTTAAAAAAGGTACATTTAGTTAAGCTGAGAGTAAGGTTCATTGTTACCTCTTTTTCTTCTTTGAGAATGTTTATAAGGCTCTATTTGCAAATGAAGACTTGTAGTGTGCCTATGAGACTAAGTGGGTACAGAGAATCCCATGGGAGATGGGCTCAAAATAGCTCATTAAGCAAAATAAATTGCAAAATTAGTTCATAAATGAGTGATTTTTGCCTGAAAGTTTTGGAACCATTGGAATCGATAAACCAACTGAAGTTAAATTGGTAGCCTAGTTCAGGAACTGCTTGTGATGTTTCTTTGGTAAAACAATGAATTTGGAAAAATTTACTTAATTATATTATTATTTTCTAAAGAAACTGACTGAAAACTTCACCACTGTGGTTCTCTGGGGGAAAAATGCAAGGTTAAGAGGAGTCACTGGTGTACTTGTCAAGGTACACTTCAGCTGTGAAAGTTGATTTTTTTTTTTCTAATTAACATTAACATAGTGTATCCAAAATACCAGTTGCCTACCTAGAAAAAGCAATGTTGTTTTTTTTAAAGAGTTCCATGCCAGCGCTTTGTTTTTGTTTTAAATAGTTCCTTTTCCTTTGGGGAAGAAGATGCTGCTTCGATCATGCCCAACTGACTGTGCCTAAAATTGTGTAATCATTACTCAAATTTGAGACCGAATAGTGCAACAGCAAATAACATCTCTGATTTTTGTGCTTATGGTAATAATACTTTTTAAAAAAATTATACCCTTAAATTTGTATTTGAGCTTTGTTTCTCTTGACTAGGATTCTAAAGCTTGAAGTAATTAAAAATTGCCTAGAAAATGATGATCTTTATATTTCTGGGTTGAGGGCCAGTTATAGTCAGGAGTAACTCTCCCTAAGAACTTACCCAGCCTGGAGATCAATGTCTGTGACTCGTCTCTGAAAAGAAATTGTCAATTGAATTAGGCCATTTTGAAAAGCTCTTCTCCCTTTGATGTGGGTTGAAAGCACCTGGAGATGAAATTTAGCAAGCCCCATGCACTACAGCCTTATTCCATTTGGTTATGCAGGTAGGATCTGAATTGAGAAACTTAAATTTTAAGGGAAAAAAAATGGCTTGAGATATATCATTGTTAATAATTCATGTATTTGTAGTGTGTTCTTATATTCTCTTTATTCTTTTAACAGTAAGCTGTATTTCATGTGAATAGAATTGTAATGAATATTTTTGCTTTAGCAGGGTTTTCAAAAAGTAGTTATCAGCAAGACAAGTTTAAATACTTAAACATTTAGTATTGTGACGCTTAATCTTCTTTACTATGAAATACTCTAAAACCACAGAAATATGGGATGTTTTCTGGGGTTTATAGTAGAGACTAACAGCTATCAAGGTCAGAGTGGGGAGATAATAAAGGAAGCATTTTATATAAACAGACTGTACAAATTACATGGGTCAAGTCTTGTAAAATCTATGTAGAAAATATGTTTCAGCCTTATGGTATTGTTCAGGAAAGCTGTGCTGGGTTATGTGTATATCTAAATACATACGATATAGTTATATTAAAATTTGTGGAGTCTCAGTTTTCTCATGTTTGTAGTATTTCACTGACCAAGACAGAAATTAGAACATACTAAAACCGTGTGTGTATGTATTTTTGTAGGAGCAAATGATGTTCCTGTGCTTTTACCTTCCTGTATTTCTCTAGTAGTTTCTGCAGCTGGTTTCTATTGAAGGGAATTCACAAATAAGCAAGAAGTGTTGAAAGGAATTTGGGAATAAGCTAGAAACATGGTGATTTGTGTTCCGTAGGAACTGGCAGCAGTGCTGAACTTCTCATTGAGACCTGTTCCTGTGCATCACAGTCCACTCTTGATCCCTTATCCAGTGATACCACTGAAAGATAATAGGAAATAATTTAAGAATGAAGAACTAAGTAAAACAATGATTGCATAACTTCTTCCAAAGCTTACATTAAAGGAAAGGCAAAAACCAGAGAGGGCAGCTCAGCTTGCAGGAGAGGTGTTTATGTCAGAACGCACAGGGACTCTGGCCACCTCGTGCAAGTGTTTGTACAGTTCAGAATAGCGTGTTGCTTGGTTGGGAATGCTTTTTGCAGAGCTATGGAGTTCCACCAAAAGCTCCTTATCTGCATGTCTGCCATGATATATGTATGCAATATCTTGTAATTATTTTTCTTTTAATCTTGTAGGATAGATTTAGATTTTTGTGAACCTGTTTCAAATAGTTAAAGAAATATTTCATTTCTATAATAAGGAAAGAAATATAAAAATATTAGGATAACAGCATTTGCATCCAGTTTTGGTCTTTCTTGCATGATCAGTCTCTTGAAGGGTTTGCCTTCTATTTGGATTCAGACATGGCTGTTTTGCAAGATGACTCTGTCCTCTGAATTCAGCTTTGGCAACAGAAGGCAGGCAGAGGGAGAACTCGATACAAACAGGGTAAGGGCCAGGCACTGCGAGATGTAGTTAGTGTAATTCTAACTTTGTGGAGCCCTTTCCTGGAAAAATACACATGTGCTCTCACATGCACACCCCCTTTCTGGGTAGGAATATTTTTATGGATCAGCTGTAGCTCTCTAGTCTGTCATCTTAAGTAGATATCAAGTAAGCAAAGCAGCTATAACACGAAAAATGTCTTAAATGTTAAAGCAGGCTTTATATTTAAGAATCTTGCAGATTCTCTTTAGAGAAAAGAAAAAAATATATTATCGGAGGAGATGAGTCAGTGAACTGTACTTCTGTTGTGGCCTGCTAAGATAAAATTTTACAATGAGTAAAAGTAAAGATGTGTTATTCAATTTATGTTAGTCTATCTAATAATTCTGAAAGCAATGTCTTAATATTGGGATTTGCCCAAGTCACTACTGAGGCCAATGTGTTTGTCAGGAAGAAAAGTGATTTCTCTCATCATGCTAATTAGACCTTTCATACTACTTTAAGCTTACAGCCAATTCAGTGATCATCTTGACTTTTAAATGCTTTCTTTGTGAAGCCTGTGTTATTCATACCTTCTGCTCCTGTTTTTCTGCTCCCTCGTTGTCCTTGTTCATCTCTTGAATGTGTGTTCTTAGTTGCTTGGTTAATCGTGATCCCAAACCTTTCTTTTGGTTTTAATTCTAGGTTGGAATTGATAGGTTTAGTTTTTGTCCTCTCATTTACATTCAAATCAAGCACTTTTGACATGAGTTGAGGCAGTATCCAGTGATGCTCACTGTGGAATGGGTACCTTAGCACAGATATTTTCAGAATCTTTTCTTATTCTTACACCTATGAACTTATATTCAAACCCCAGAGAATTATACAAAAATAATTAATTTTGAATGCATTTGCAGTTGTGCCCTAGCCTTGTAGCAACTTTGGCCACTTCAGCTGAATCTGCAAAAGCATTTCAGGCTAAATGCAGGCTGAAACTATTGAACTAGTTACTACTATTTATGTAAACCCAAAGCACTTGCACTTGGATGGCTTTTGGTGCAGAAAGGGACAGCGACAAGGCTGCTACTTCATCTCTGCTTTAGGAAGAGTAACTTTCAGCTGGTGACCAGTTAAGTATTTGGGAGGAATGCCATCCTAAATGAGCGTGGCTGGATGAGCCAAGACCTTTTTGTGCTGGAATAGAGCTTTGGAACCAGCCGTGTCCTTTTTATTTTTCTTCTGTCTCACTTGCTGTCTTGTTGTCAAATGGTGTCTTTAAAATACTGTTGTGCAAGGAATAATAAACTGTTACTCTAGTATTATTGGAATAGCTACTGGAATCCAAATGCTTCATGATCTGATGCTTTATTTCCCTCCAGGAGTGGATTGTAACCACGTGGCCTCCTCCGGTTGCTTGGTGTTGAGCGCGCCTGGTAAGTCTGCGAGTGCTATTCAAAATGGGCTTATCAAAGCAAGGGAAATTAACTCATTTGGGGCTGTTCTTGCCATTCAAATGTGAGCACAGGAGAAGCAGATAGTGCCCCCTCACTCCTGCTGTTTGTCTTTTTGTAGTAGCTTGTCAATTTTCAGTTTGGATCTGAAATTTCCAGTAAGGGTATATTGATAAAATGGGAGAGAACTGTTCTTTGATATCTATACTTTTTAACCTAACTTTGTAGTAAGTTTCCTCTAGGCTGATAGTGTCAGTGGTATTGCCACTGACACTGGACAAACCTCAGCCTGCTTAGAAAGTAAAATATGGGTCTCTGTTGTTGGAAAACTGTTACTTCTCTGCTAGATGTTCATATGTCAAAACTGTGCTTGAACTGCAGTGCTTGAAGCCTTGCACGTTGCTTGTATTGTTTCCACATTACACATAAGGCTCATAAAATGGTGCTTTTCAGCTGAAATAGGGCAAAGTCACGCAAGACTCTGACTGTCTATTCTAGATGATCATGCCTGAAGATGTTCCAGTCCACTTCATGTAGCAGTGCAGATCTTAGAAGGTCCTGATGTTTGCAAAAAGACAATTCTGATGAAGCTGAAGTGTTTGCTCTTTATTTATAATGGCTTCATATATTGAAGTTTACTAAATGCTTTTCCAACCAGAATGAAGACAAATGCAAAGATGGCATGTCCAAGGAATTTTAAAAGGTGTAGACCTCCTGACTGAAGAGTACTGTGTATTTTATTCTCTTTAATTAGTAAAGTAAGTACAAATCCCAAAGGTATAACACTTGCGTTTAATCTTGTAAATATTTATCACATTTCGTCAATTACAGTGAACAGCTTGGCTAAATATTCAAGAATTAGCTGTAAACACTAATGCAAAGCTACTGCATCATAGCCCTCTTGTGCCTTTTTAGCTTTTAACTGTTGCAGCAGATATTGTAAGTGCTTTGTTTCTGAGCAGGTAATTTTTGGTCTGTCTACACAAATATCATACAAATACATTGTCATCCGTATAGGAATGATTACAAAGCTACACTTTCATTCCGTCAGTATGTGTAATTCTCTTGGCGGGACAAAGTGAGGAATTGCATGTAACACAATGAAAAACTGCTGGTTTAGACATTATGTGCACTATTTATTCTTGGCAGATTGGGTAGAATGATTTAATCCATAAAAACTTATAAACTAGAAGGATGATTTTCCTTAAAAGTAACTTTCCTTAAAATAAAATAGAAGAGAGGTAATAGCCAAGATTAAGTGTCAGGATATCTAGGATCTTTCTGCTGTGCTCTGCATGCTAGGCCACTGTTGCATGTATTTTAAATTGAGGAAGCAGTGATAAGCTGCAGGTGTTTACTAGAGAATTGTTAAGGCAGTTTATGTCACTAAGTGTATTTTCTCTTTTGTTTCATGCCAGCTGCTGTTCTCTCACAGGCAAAAGTCATGATCACGCTAACAGAACTCAAATACTTAGCAGACGCCCAGTCATCCTACCACATCCTGAAGCCGTGGTGGGATGTCTTCTGGTATTACCTCACCATGATAATGCTGCTAGTGGCTGTGCTCGCTGGGGCTCTCCAGCTCACTCAGACCAGGGTGTTGTGTTGTCTTCCTTGCAAGCTCGAGTTTGACAACCACTGTGCTGTGCCTTGGGATTTAGTTAAAACCAACCTTAACATGTCCTCTAGCTCTGCAGCACAAATAATCATCCCGCTTAAAATCCAGAACGATCTTCACCGGCAGCAGTATTCTTACATCGATGCAGTCTGTTATGAGAGACAGCTTCACTGGTTTGCCAAATTTTTTCCATACCTAGTGCTTCTGCATACCTTTATTTTTGCAGCTTGCAGTAATTTCTGGCTCTACTATCCTAGTACAAGTTCCAGGCTGGAGCACTTTGTAGCCATTCTGCAGAAGTGTTTTGATTCTCCGTGGACAACGCGTGCCCTCTCGGAAACAGTTGCCGAGCAGTCCGTGAGGAGCCTGCCCATCGCCAAATCAAAAGCAGCAATTTCCTCACCTGGTAATTCAGTAGATATGGGTGCAAGCAGACAGTCCCTACCGTATACACAGCCTGGCTTGGAAACAACTGGACGAGAGAATTCCTCAAGCGTTCTTGACAAAAAAGAAGGGGAACAAGCTAAAGCTATATTTGAAAAAGTGAAGAAATTCAGAGTACATGTTGAGGAGAAGGATGTCATATATACAGTGTATATGAAACAGATAATAGTCAAAGTTATTGTGTTTGTAATAATAGTAATTTATGTCCCCTATTATTTATCCTTTATTACACTTGAAATTGATTGTGTAGTTGATGTCCAAGCCTTTACAGGCTATAAAAGGTACCAGTGTGTCTATTCACTAGCAGAAATTTTTAAAGTTTTGGCTTCGTTTTATGTTGTTTTAGTGATCTTCTATGGCTTAACTTGTACTTACAGTTTGTGGTGGATGTTAAGAAGTTCACTTAAGCAATATTCTTTTGAGAAGTTGAGAGAGAAAAGTAATTATAGTGATATACCTGATGTAAGGAATGACTTTGCGTTTATCCTCCACTTGGCCGATCAATACGATCCTCTTTATTCACAACGATTCTCAATATTCCTGTCTGATTTGAGTGAAAACAAACTGAAACAGATAAATCTCAACAACCAGTGGTCAGTGGAAAAACTGAAAAACAAACTGGTAAGAAATTCCCAGGACAAGATTGAACTTCATCTTTTCATGTTAAATGGTCTTCCAGACAGTGTCTTTGAACTGGCAGAAGTAGAAGTCCTAACCTTGGAACTTATTCCTGAAGCCAAACTTCCCTCAGCTGTGTCCCAGCTAGTCAATCTCAAAGAACTCAATGTTTATCACTCATCACTAACCGTGGATTATCCAGCAATGAGCTTTTTGGAAGAAAATCTGAAAACATTGCGTCTGAAATCTAGTGAGATGGGGAGGATTCCACCTTGGATCTTTCACCTAAAAAACCTAAAGGAATTGTGCTTAACAGGGTATTTCATGCTAGATCATCACAACTCCATATACAATGAAAGCTTTCAGGGGCTAAAAAATCTGAGATCAATTTACTTAAAAAACAACCTTTCCCGTATACCTCAGGTGGTTACAGACCTTCTGCCTTCTTTACAGCACTTGTCCATCAACAATGAGGGAAATAAGCTGATAGTGTTAAATAACCTGAAGAAGTTGGTGAACTTGAGAACCTTGGAATTAATCTGCTGTGATCTAGAGCGCATTCCCCACTCGATTTTTACCCTCAACAATTTGCATGAAATTGACTTAAAAGAGAATAATCTCCGAACGGTGGAAGAAATCATTAGTTTTCAACATCTTAAGAACCTCTCTTGTTTGAAACTGTGGCACAACAGCATTTCATATGTCCCGGCGCAGATTGGTGCACTATCAAACCTGGAACAACTGTATCTAAATTATAATAATATTAAAAATGTGCCATTGCAACTATTTCTGTGTAAAAAGTTGCACTATTTGGATCTTAGCTATAATAAGCTGACTTCCATTCCTGAAGAAATCGGTTTTCTGACCAATCTGCAGTACTTGGCTTTGACAAAAAACCATGTAAGTACAACTTCTAATTACTTAAGAAATCTTGACTTAGTGTAGTCTTTCTTCCACAACAGGGTCTGGTTCAAAATGCTTTTGTAGTGCTCATAATGAGCATAAACCTGATGAAAATCACCACCACCTTTCAATTTTATTGCTAAGGTTTCTGTATAATCAAACTTGTGTAAGACTAAGTACTAAGTCAGTCTGTAGCAACTTAAAGGCTTTGATTAATTAATAGAGCTGGTTCAATGGCTGCTGAAATGCATCTTCGCTTTCCCTGCAGCTGTTGATCCAAATAGCATCTTAGTAGAAATATGAAATTGTAATTTTTACCTTAAAATGTCAAGGTAAGATGTAGCAAACAGCTGAATTGTGAAGAGCTCATCTCTGTGTGGTTGACGGGAGGAAAATAATTCCAGCTGGTTAGGCAAGGGGCAGTACTGAACTGCCTGGCTCTGCAGTGTGGGGTTGGGTTGGTGACCTAGGGCTCTCTTGGAGCTTAGATAGGTTGTTCTGGGGTGTTAGTGTCTGTAGCGTAGACCAGGATTGAGTTACAGCTGCCCTGCAGGGCAACTGCTTGTTCAGGTTTCCAGCACTGAGATGCTAGTGTCTCCCCACAAGATCTTTGGTTTTCATTAAGTGAGTCTTTAAGAGCAGCCCATTTAGCTCCCCTGCTATCTACCTACGCACACACACGCTTCTTACCATTGCTGGTTGGATCTCTTTCCATGGCGAAGTGTGTTCGTAATAAAACATATATATAAAAATGTGTTATCAGGCAGCTGAAGCTGTGCTTTTCCTCATATAATTAGAAAAGCATTAAAAATTTCCCCTTTAACCTTCTATAAGCTAAGAGCTTTTAACCTAAGACAGAGAAAGCATGCAGCTGCATTTATGCTAACAAATTTTAATGTATGTTGTTTTCTTTTTTTCTTTCCTTTTTCTAGATTGAAATGCTGCCTGAAGGATTATTTCAGTGCAGAAAACTGCAATTTCTACTTCTGGGAAATAACAGTCTGATGAATTTGTCCCCTTGTGTGGGTCAGCTACTGAATCTTGTTCAATTGGAGCTCATTGGAAACTATCTCGAATCGCTTCCTGCAGAACTGGAAGAGTGTCAGTTCCTGAAACGAAGTAGTCTGATTGTAGAAGAAAGGTTGTTGAAGACACTTCCACCTCGCGTGAAGGAGCGTCTGCAAGCAGGATCGGATAAGTGCTGAGCTCGGATGAACTGACAGTTTCATTTCTTTAAGCCTTTTACTTAGTATCTCTCTAGGATCTGTACAGGTGGTGAGGAGGAGAGATCACAGTTTACAGATAAGTCCTAAACTTAAATGCACTCAACTGAGCTGATTGTATCGGACAAGAAAAGTGTGTGGTCTTATTTAAAAAAAAGCCTTTGGCAGGTAATCATATGTTTGAATATTCAAATATGAATTACTGTTTGGGTCCTTCTGACTGGAAAAAAAAATGTAGTCGATAAATATTTCTGATAGCCAGGCAATCAACTCTCCCATTCCAGACTACAGTGGTTGTGTATATACTTCCTCTCCGCCGTGGTAGTTTTTTCTGTTGATGGTGATCACTTTAAATGATTTCATTTCCTGCAATATGAGGACCAAGAATTATCTGGGATTAGTTTCCAAATGTGAACTCTCCACTAACTTAGAGTATGTTAAATTAAGAATTTGAGCTGTTTTGCGCAGGTCAGTTGCATGAGGCATACTGGAAATCATTTTTCAACGTAATTTTTTAAAGCTTTTTCACAAGTGTTGAGCATTAATTCTGTAACTGTCAAAGAGGCTGTCTCAATGTTGCTATTAAAACCACATAGATAATACCTGAAACTATCTTCAGTATTTTGTCTTCAAAATAGCAAAAACACAGTGAATTTAAGCCAATTTGTAGGCAGTCAACTCTGAAGAATCTGGAATACGAGCTGTGCACGTGTAGTAGACAACAAATAATTTCATAGTATTGATCCTCATAAATTGCCTCCTGGCAAACAGAGTGAGGCTGAGTAACAAAGTTGTCTTCTGAGTGTTGTGGGGATATCGTGTGTTTGTGTAGTGTATGTTGCTATTTAATATTTTCTAACCTCTTGTTTACTGACTGCCTCAGTGCTTTTTCTGCACCGCCAGCTGCTGTAGCTTGGTGGCTAGGGAGAGAGGATGGAGACCTGTATTAGGTACATGCAAGGCACAGTCACAGCAGGCCAGGCATCCACACATTCACGGGTAGCAGGGTGGGGAAAATGGGAATGCGCTGCGAGCGTCACCGCTTCTAGAGACAGCGTGTTCCTATACGTTATAACAGGGAGCTGAGTAACACCACCATCCTTAATAGTTGAAAAACTGGATGGAAATAAAATGATTCTTAATTTTACTCATTCTTTTGCTGTGCGCTCATTTGTTGGATTTGAAGTTTTAAATCTCCTGGAATTTATCATGTCCACTAAACTAAGCCCTGCCTCAGGGAAGAGGGGAAGGGGGAGCGTTCTTTACAGAAATGCATACTAGAAAACTTCGTAGTATGTGGAAGTCTTCAAGGCTGGAGGCTCGATTGTGGCTTAAATAATCTGGTAAACTCTGCCCTTAATGACTTTGTATTCCTCAAGCATAGAGATTATATTTTCCAGTTTATAGTAAACTTTTCACAGAAATGAGTTTTAGCATTAGACTGTTGTCACCTTTTGCTCCCATTTCAGTGCCTCTCTTCTTGAGAGTAAGGATTAACGCGAATTAAAATGTCTGAAGCGAGTCTGATCAACGTGGAAGTCTGAGATGTTTGTGCTGTAGCAGTCAAGGTTTGTGTTTATTTGCTATACTGACTGCACTCCCAAGACCTGCGTAGTTCAGACGCTTTCTTCTCAGGGAACTCGAACGTGACACAACTAATACTTTTTATTTAATTTTAGAAATGTCTAGTTTAAACTGATTAGTTGCTTCTATATGCAAACCTGTATTTATAAACCATGTATTTGATCAAATCCATACGTAGCTCTTCCAAACTCTAGTTTCAGTTAATTTTCTGTTCTATAATAGTTTTATGGCATTGACATGGTCCACAGAGTTAGCCTTTGGTCTGTATGATTAAACTGGAGTAGGCTGATTTGTACCCTTGTGGCTGAAGTTCTGTTAATAATTAGAGTAAGTCTGTATCGGGACTCTGTAGCCTAAGATGGAAGAACATTTTGTGCTAGGCTTTGGTACGCAAAGTTTGCAGTCTAGTAACTTATTAAAAAAGATTCAGCAAAATTTTTCCTTAAAGCCATTTTAGTGAATTGGAAAGCTGTTTTAAGAGGTTAGATGAGTAACTGTGCATATAGATCTGGCAGATATCTTCACAAATTTTTGGTAGCGTTACCTGTGCTTTTCTGTATTTAACAATGACAGAGGTGAACAATG
>JAVCKT010027814.1:0-18725 GCA_032273925.1 Rhynchotus rufescens | reverse complement strand
GTAGCTAAATGAGTAAAAGGAGATGTTTTTTAAAGTCTTTTGTGTAGCACAAAATAGTTGGGGAAATCTCAGAAGGGGAAGGACCATAAAAATGAGAAAAATCTGTATGCCTGTGGATATGTCAGGTGGTAAAACATCATTGATCTTTAAGCTACAGTAAATTGAGATTTGCTATAGTGGAAGAGTTGTGTGAGGCTGAAGAGAGAGAACAGTCAATGAAACAGATTAATTCTGTAGCTGGAAATGAAATTACAGATACAAGATAGCTAATCCTTCTTCCACAAAATTCAAATCAGCAAGAGAACCTGAACATGTTTCAATGAAAATAAAGGCATATGAGCTGTATTTAGAGAGTAAAAACTGTTCTTAATTTGTGTAAGCACAGTGTTCATTTGAGTAGATATAAATGGAAGAATTGTTCTCTACACATTTGCTTTTCAGTGTCTTAATCACCCTGCACTTCCATTTTTTGTCCCAGCCTGTCAGTATTGACTCAGATTCAAGCATAGTCATCTAGTGCTCATTAAAACTACTAGATTTTTCACAAAAAAAAAAAAAAAAAAAAGGATGGTCTTCTCTAGCAGTAGCTCCTTTTTTAAAGAGTGAGATACTTTGTCAGGATGCAACTGCTTTTGTTTCTCTTGGCCTTGACAGTCACCGATGGGATACTGCTGTCAGTGAGTCAGAAAGCTCACAAAGAGATAATTAGAGATAGTATTACTGTACATTGCTTAGTATATGTAATATCTTAATGTATTATGCCTCTCTTTAGAATGCATTACGTCTCTTTTTAGAAAAGTCCTCCCATGTTCTGCATGGATTAGTTAAATGCGTTAATTAAGCAGTTCAAGCTGGAGAACATATATCTATGCATGCAAGATGCAAGACCCTGAGAAAGTTCCCATCTTCTGCAGAGCACAACCCATCTCTGCTATCCCACAAGAAGAGGACTGTCTGAAAGAGATCCTTGCCCAAGGGTATGACACTGCCTGCTCCAAAGAGGAAGATGCTGGCCCAGGGATGCCTTACACAGTGCATGAAAATGGGCATGAAGCCAGGGCCCAGTAGACAGCAGTGGGAACAAATGCTGGAGTGCAGAATCCTGAGAACGTACCCCATGAATTCAGCCCAGGGGACCAAGAGCAGATCCGCAGCAGCCAAAAGCAACAGACCGGGCGACTGCAGATTGTCTTGACAACAGATGGATATACATGTTTGCCCTCAGTCTGAAGTCTGGTCACAGTCCTTGTCAAATCCCCAAATATGTTTTCTTCTGCCAGCAAGCATTACTACTGTTTTATCTGGATTGAACCAAGAGTATCAAACTTTCATCCAGACACTGGGGGCCACTCTGGAGTTACACTGGAATTACACCAATGTTACTGAGATCAGAGTCTGGCAGTGGGCGAACAAAAACAGAAATAGCTGCATATCATTGAAAGGAGACAAAGGAATTTGTCATGAACTGTTATGTGATAGGGGAAATAAGAAAGTTCTGGAGAGTAGATGGTCTTAAAATACCTTTTTTTTTTTTTAAAGATGTTTTTGCATGATACAATTTAATGCATAGAATATATATTTATACATATATTATTTGAGCTGCTTGACATAATGAAGAAGGGCATCCAATCTTCCCAGATCTGAAACCTATATAAAGCATACAGAATCCACACTGTATACTCTTTGGAAGAATACTATTGCAATGAAGTCTGTCTTATACTTTCTGGAACATCTATTGGAAAAAAAAATATGGTAGGTAGTACTGTACATGTTGTATACATGTCCATACATGCTATAGGTAACAATAATACATATATCAGACTAGAACCATTGGACTGAGTGTCTCATAATCTGTACACTTCAAATGACAAATGAAGTAACTTACCTTTTATATTTCTGCAAGGTAAAGGCAAATGAAGCCATATATTGGCAAGAATTTGTCAGATTCTTTTAGAGTAAGAAAACAACTTCCCCAAACAGAAATTAGGAAGGAAAGTGAAAAAAATGTATATTTTTTTTTTAAAAAGGAGATATTCATATAGAAAGATAAGAGAAAAATCTCAAATGCAAAAATAGTTTTTGAAATTAATCCAAAAAAAAGAACAATTTAAATTGTATTGTTCTGCCAGGGGCTTAAGTTCATTTATTACTAGACAAAGGACTAAATTCATTAAAAATTACTTAAGTGGATACTGATGTTTTTAATATTTCATCCTTCACACTTGAGTCAAGATGGTGATTTTCTACCCATTAAAAATATAAAAGGTGCTTTTGTCACTGCACCTTTAGATTGAAGAGAAAGATTAAATTGAAAAATAAGGAAATAATGTTTTCCACAGCATCATGCTACTTCATCCAGATACCCAGAGGATTTCCAGTGACAGAACTTCAGTGAGAATAGATTCAGTCCAAAAGTGGCTTTTTCTTTTGTGTATTTGTGAGTTCAAGTCATGGTCTTTGTAGTCACAAGCAGAGGCAAGAAAATAGTGAGAGTCAGAGGTCTATGCCTAATTCTAAAAATCTGGTTGTTTTTGTTTCTGTAGATGAGAAGTTTTTGTAGTGGTAGCTGGAGACATCATGAAGTGCCTGTGATATCTCCACAAGGAGGAGGATGTCTTGGGCTTCATCTCCACTTGCTCTCAGATTGCTCTGCTAGTAGGGGTGTCACTTGAGAAGAGCTCATCTGTGCCGCATGACAAGGAACAGTACAGACATCTATGAGCGCCAAGTGGGTTATGTCCAGCAAAAGTACTAAAAGTGGGTCTTGGAGAGATGTTCATAAGCCCCAGCTTGCCCATCTATGATTACAAATCCTGTCTGATAACCATCAGCTGTGTCAGGCATGTCAAATGACGACTTCCTCCTCTCTTCTTAATGAAAAGAAAATTAGAGATAGCAGCTGCTTGCTGTATATCTAGGACCTGTTTTCTTTAACATCTTTGTCAATGATGTGGAGAAGGCAACACAGTGCACTGCTATCTGCTGTCCTTACAGATAGCCTGATGACTGAGCTGCTGCTCAGCCCCAGGCCTGAGGGCACTTAAGTGAACATGATGTGGGAAACTGCTGAATATGACATTGGACATTGCTCAACATGTGTCTCAACATGAGGAGGTGGCAAAAGCGACTGACGGCTGAGGCTGGAGCACTTGATCTTTGAGGGAGGCTGAGGGACCTGAGGGAGAGGCTTGTTCAGCCTGGAGAAGAGACAGTTTCAGAGGGACCTGACAACAGCCTTCTGGTGCCTATGGGGAGTGCATCAAGGGGACATAGTCAGGCATGGCGTGTGGTGGACAGTGAGAGATAGTGGACAGAATTTGAAGAATGAGAGATTCAGATGGGATATAAGAAAAGCTTTTTGACTGAGAATTCAGCCAAGCACAAGCAGGGGCCCAGAAAGACAGTGAGGTCTCTGTCCTTAGCCAAGTCCAAGCAAGTACCCTGGTCTGACCCCCATTGCTGTCCCTGCAGTGAGGGAGGTTGGGCTGGCCATAACAAAAATAAAAGAAAACAATAACCTTGTAGTGGAGGCATTCATAACCTGAGCAACATACATATTTCACCTCTGTGTCTTCCTAGTTTACCTTCAGGCACGCTGAAAAGTTATATTACCACTTTTTTAGGATAGCCATTTAGTAATGGCGTAATTCTGCTCTTCTCTCTCCCCTACGTTTCTTATCTTAATTCATACTAGTTTATTATAATTTATTATAGTGTAAGGCTACTCCCCTACAGAAACATGACTTTTCTGGCACTATCCCTTTAAATTTGGTTGTAACACCTGAATGCACCTTCAAAACAGTTAATTATAGTTTTCTTCTTTCACCTCTTGCAGCTGTCTGCCCTTGCAGCTCTCCATCTGCTTCTAGGCTTCATGCACCTCTGAGGAGGCAGCACATTCTTGTAAGTCTTTTGGCAATAGCGTCCTCTAATGTGTCTTTTTGCCTATAATGCTGTGTGGTTTTAAAGGACTTAATATCTATTAACCTATCCATGCATAAGCATAGGTAATAATAGCATTTCCTTGAACTGTGATGCTGAAAGGTGGATTAATTGCTGAGCTGTCTAAGCTGGAAATGTCATTCACGTACGTGCAAAGAGGTATACATATTAAATTCTTCTGCTGGGGACGTCAGGTCTTGGGAGCTGTAAATTCCTACAGGTTTGCAAGGGACAGTGGTTTGATATGAGGGAAGAAGACAAACAGAATCAACAATGTTTTGAGAAAATATAATCTGTTGCATTAAAACAATTTGGGGGGAGGGGGAGTGAAAGATAGGGAATAGTTATATAGGGAAAAGAATTTTGTAAGCAATCGGAATTTCTTTCATTTCTATCAGAAATTCAGCTGAAATGACCATTTAAAGAAAGAGAAAGAAAATATAACAGCAACAACAAAAGCCTTTTACAAATGTATTGAACATATCAGTGACTGGAAAACTAGCAGTATATGTACAACAAACAAGCAAATATGATCATATTTGCCAGAAATACCAGAAACTATGAAATGAGAAAAAATCTGCCTCTCCTGTTTTCCAGTAAGCGTTCTTATATTTCTTTAATGAGTAGTATACATTTTGTGATCCAAATTGCTTATGAGATAATATGAATACCTCTTGATTCTTATGAGATTAAATGAGGAATGAGACTTTGCTAGCAGGACAATGAGTTAAATGAATGTCCCTGCTCAGTGATACTAAGGAGATTTATGCAGTTCAATTAGTAAAACTGAGTATCTTCCTCGTCAAGATCTATAACATTATGACTGAAAATATGCCAAATGGAGCTAATTCCTTTGGGATTACTTTCTCATACTGCTGATATTAATCACCACTTTGCAGGATCAGGCCTTGTGGCAGAGAAAATTATAACTGCAAATATTGTTCTTGTATGATGAAAAATAAATTCCCTTCTGCTGAGAACAGCTTTGGCCTTAGAGTAGCAGACAGAGAAGATGAATTAACTTTGTAGCCCTCTTGGTGCATCAAATACCCTATTCAGTCCCCGTGCATGAATTAGATCAGAAGATGCTCTCAGGGGCACTGTCATTCCCTCTCAGCCATACACAGCATGCCAAAAGTGAACCAGTTCAATTAGATTTACATCTGGAATGTATGTGAAAATTATAAGGCTATTCTGTTCCTAAGCAGAAGGAAAGGACTGTCCTGAAGTATATGGGAAAGAATGGATTGCTCTAATTAAAATGTGCTTTTCTTTTTTTTGGTCTGTCTATTAGCTGCTGAATAATGATAACCTCTGTGGGAAGGGTGCACAGTTTTACAGTTTCTAGTGGCAGAGCTTAGGATTTTTTTCAAGATTCTCAGTGCTACCTTCTGCAGTTCGTATTCTTAGTTGCTGTACTGAAAAATGAAGCCCTAGGTTTGGAATATTTTCTAGTATTACTATTGCAGTTGAAGGTGACTTCATCATGTGTGCTACAAGGAAGATGAAACAAGTCTAAATTAAGGTTTGCGATCATATTTGTTTGGAAGTGAAGAATATTCGTCAAAGTCTCCACTATATCAAATTGATGATGGCTTTTTTTTTTTTTTTTTTAACTCCTAGCTCTTATGTTGAGCTTCTGGTTTTGGGTACAGGGTTTTCATCCCGTGAATTATAGGTAGTGCTATTTAAGGCAGCTCTGTTAAATCAAGAATGATAGAGGTCAGTAGGTTTGTAAACTTTGAGTAGTTTCCTAAGGGATTTTAGCAATAATAATAGATGAATTCTATAACATGCAGGGCGCAGAACATGCATGTGCAGTCAGGAGGCATATTGGTTAATGGGGGAATACTTGGCTGTCTGGAAGACTTTTTATGGTGAGAAATTCAGGGCATACGGCTCAACTCCCTGGTGAACTGGTAAGATTAGCATGCATTATCCAGAAAATCAGAATAGAAGATGCAAATTGTCCCTCTTGACTTTGGACTATACTATTTAGATATAGCTAAATGGGATCTCCAAGGAGCTGAAAGGAAAAGACGGCAGGACACGAGTCAAAAATAATGGTTGGCTATTAAGTTGTGACTTAATGCATATTCTGAGACAGAAATAAGTTTAAGATATCTAGGAGCAGTGCAGTGATCCAGCTGTCAGTCACTGCAAGCCTTTTATGTGCTGGGAAATAATCTGGTATCGTTTGAAGGGGAGACTATTCTTGGTAAAGTGAGATTATAAACACTCAGTAAAGCACATTATGATTTCTTCTTTGAGATCTCTCCACCCAATAGATACTCATATTAAGCTTTAATTTTTACTTGTGTGCTTGTCTTTAGCATCACTGAGCTTCTCAAAATTAATCATCTTGCTGGTTACACTAAAATCAAAGAGCTTGACTACTATTTGCACTCTGTGTGTGATCTAACGTTGTTTAGCTGTTTAAGTTTTGTGCTGTGGTCTAAAGTTATCAGGCTGCATAATTACTTTTCCTGGCTTCCTTCAACCTTTCTAAAATAGCATTATTTATTTATAATTGTCAAGCAAGTGAGGTGTGGTGAGGACACAGTGAGACAGGAAAGGCTGAGTCAGGCTTGCTCACTTAAAGGTAACAAAAGAAATTGGTATGTCAAGTGGGCTTTTTCAGGCAGACCTCTGATTCTGAGCACAGAGACAATAGGCACTGAAAGAAATTCTCATTTCCATTTTACATCAGTTTAATTTCTGAGGCCTGTACAGAATACAACTTTACATGATTCATTCCTTTTTTACCGTGCATTAAATCTGTGGTGGATAAATAGTGCTGCAGATGGAATACTTTCTCATCTCTCACCAGATCTATGGAGACTGGAAAATAATTGTAATACTTATTTCTTCAGAAAATTTTCACTTTGGGGAAAAAACATCTTTCTCACATCTATTAATTACTTGACATTATTTAAATGGAAGCTGGTGGAAGGTAGAGGTGGGAAAGATAAATGGTCTGCATGTATAGTACGTATATTTATGGTCCAAGATTAATGGACAAGATATGAACTGACAAGATAACGTTCAAGATATGTTAGATGCTCACTTTGTGCAATTATCTTTCTTTTCTCCTGACTTCCTTATTGAATCTTAATGGAGAATATTACTAGAAAGTTAAGGAATGCAAAATCTTCTTTAAAATAAATGACTGTTAGATGTAGAAGTTGGACCCACATAATACAATGCAGAGTGCTCTTAGTGCTCCTGCCCTTGGTTTCTCTAATGTCCAAGTAAAAATTGCATTTGAAAGTGAATAATTACTAACACAGCACAGGCTAAGAGACAGCTGGCAAAGTATGGGTAAAGGCTATATTAATTTTCATATGCACTTCTCCCAGTAGATTTCCTTTCTGAATCTGACCTGTTATTCCAGACCCAAGACTCTTTATGACAAAAGTTGTGATTCTATAAATTGATATTATGTAGACCAAACTTATTTTTGCTTTTTTTGTACTTGATCCAATATTTGAGAAGCAAGAGAAGAAATCAATTCTAAAAACTCAAGTGAAAACTTGACAATTCTTCTGTTTCTCCTTGAAAATGATGCCAAATTCTTCTCTCATGCAGCCTTTCTGCACTGCTTTTTCTACATCATTGCTTGCAGCCTGTATATGATATGGCAGAGATCCAAGTGACTTCAGGCCCAAAAGGCTCAAAAGGGAGAGGGTGGAGTGAAAGGCTGCAAATTCAACAAGTAACAATTCAAATCAAACTGAATCATAGTATCTGAAAATAGATATTTAACATAAGCAGATTGTCCCAAATGAATCACCCTGAGTAATAATCCATTGATTCTCTGTTGACTTTTCCTTCCTTATCTTGCAGCTTTGATGACATAAAATCTTATATGAACAATACACAGAAAGTTTCATCTTAGTAGTGTCACTGATAGTTGGGTGAAAAATGAGGGGAAAGTCTATGTTCAAAACATAAAAAAGGATATAGAAGAAGGTGTTGGAAAGGAGAATACAGATAGCATATCTTCCTGCAAGCCTGTACCCTTTCCTCATCCACCATTCAGCCATTGCTAAGGCTAGTTTATCATCTCTCTATAACTGTCATGAAATTAAAGGCTTGTTTAGGTTAGGATTCCTGCATTTACCATCTACTGCCTTACACTGTCCTCCACAGATAGATTAAGTTTGCCTTTGTAAAATTAACACCTAAACTGTCTGTTAAACACATGACATAACAAATATAAAAATCTGCATCACAGCAGCTAAACAGAAGGAAAATTTGGACTTGTAAGTCTCATATATGAGTCGAATAGCATCAAGCAGCATATCTGTTTGTATAACTGATCACTTCTTGACTCTAGAAACATATAGATTATATAAATCAGCTCCTTGAAATATGTTTCTTTTATTTTAATAGGAGAAATGCTAGAACTTGCGTATTTTTATCCTTTGCAAGGGAGAAAAATATTTTTAGTGAAGTGAGGTGGCCCTGCCAAGGTCTTGGTGTCCATGATGCGTCCATGTGTCCTCTTGCCTTGGACTGCATCTCCTGATGACTATAGTGACATGGTTTCCTTCAGGGGCACATCACTCACATTGCTTTTGTTAATTTACCTAGTAGCATTTCTGGAGCAACATTTTTTTTTTTTTCAGTTTTAATCTGAGGATAGGATTGGAATCATACTTGGATAATATCTGATAGGTACTAAATTAGACCTTGTGATGTCTGAATACCACCCCACAACTTTCTTTTGACTTTTGAGCTAAGTCTGAGGTGCTTAGTGCTGTTTTGAATATAGATGTTAGGCAGGCAAGCTGAATGTGCCTTAGGAATATGTTTGAGTTCCCCCAGGAACAGCTGACTGTCATGCTTGACTCTTGTGCATTGACTACCTCAAAGAAAGTCTCCTGATACCTTCTGGGTTTTCTCTAATATTAAAGGGTTAAAATTGTTAATTAATTTGTTGTTAAATTAATTCCTTGAAGTCATGTATCTTGTAGAAGGTGTATGAACCTTGGGGTCAGCAGATATTTTGGGGGGATGAGACTATACAGCTGCAGTGCTCTGGCCTGTTTGAGGGTTGTCAGTGCTATTGCAGTGCAGTTAGTGCTCATTAGCAGTGACAGAAAGTCTGCAAAAATTATGATAACTTTTTATGCCTCTCATTAATGTGACCAAGGGCAAATTTTAGTAGAGGGCAGAAAGCTCCCAAGGCTCTTTCAGGATCAACTGATCCTGAGGTAGTTCAGGTAGAGGGAGGAGGAGAGGGAAGAAGAGAGGAGCTGATGAGCTTGGCTTGTGAGGCTCTCAGGTCAGGAGATGTGCACCATGTGTTATTAGTTTGTGAAAGGCCCTGTGTTAACACTGGGTTGGAGACAGGCAGAAAGGGAGGCAGAATGAAAAATTAATTAGAATTTGGAGAGAAAGTAGGGACACTGCCAAAGAGGCAAATTTAATTTGATGTAGGTTGGGGACAGGAGTTCTTCTCCTGTGAGTTCTTCCCCCTCCTCCTCCTAAGAGTTACATGAGAGCCAAACTTCAGCACTGAACCTAAGAAATCCACCTCTGAAGCTAGAGATGTGAGCAGATGTCAGCATTTGCTGCTTGCATGATCTGAGACAGGACTTTCTCAAAGAAATGTTTGCACTGAAGCTTTTCATGGTAAACAGACAATATTTGCTTAACTTAGACTATATTGGGGCTGTTGCTAAGAATCAGTTAAATATAGTAACAAGAGAAAACTCTAAAACTATTCATTTTCAAAATGAATACCCCATACTTGAACATCCTCTTTTTAATTTTCCTGTCAGTTGTTTTTGGATGAGTTGCATCTTTAAAGATCGTTAGTGTTCCTAGTGTTTCTTTTGTGCATTTCACATCTTTGTTCGCATTAATATCAATAAAATATATATTTATAATGTGTTTTCAAATCAAGTGTTTAGGCTAGCATCTTAAACTGCACTGAGACTTCTGCTTTTTCTTTCTGCTTTCTGCTCTTTAGCTCTTAGTATAAAGAGGGTCTTTGTTGAGTTGGGGCAAACAGGTAATACATACCATTTCTTATGCTCTTGTAACTGCCCTTTCATCAAAACATAATCAAGTGTCTGCTAAAGGTAATTCAGTAAAACTGTGTTTTTGGCAAAGCAAAAAGATCTCTCAAAATGGAGAAAGGAACCTTTTCCATTACTAAATTCTGCAGGACTTAACACTTTACTGTCGCATCCTTATTAAAAATCCATGAGGAATTCTGCTGAAGTGAGTTTGAAGCTCTATGAAGTATGATACATTGGGATCTCTTTCCCTTACTAGTATATATATATTTACTGAAATATATCTAAAATTCTGAAAATTGTATAACAATCAATCCAAATTTATAGAAAGATGATACGGTGTGCTTGAGAATTACTTTTCAAGTAGATTTCCAGCTACTTGTCATTTGCTTAACTTACCTTCATTATTATATGTGATTTTTTTTTAATCAAGAAACCTTCTCTGAGTTGACTTATATATGAATTTATATATATGTGATTTACTTTTTTTTTATCATGTGTTTTTAGAATTTCCCATGTTATTCTTTCTGTAGTTCTGGCTTTTGGTGAAGAAAAATAAATGGTTCTCTTCTCTCAAGTAAGCCTTTAGAGACTCCCATAGCATATTTGGCAAGAATTTAGGGGATTTGTTTTTTATCCATGGATTTCTTGATCTCTTCACTTATAAACTGATCAAATCTGAAGTCTTAAATCCTTGGAAAGGAGGTTTGTCAGAAGATGTTAATATTAATAAAGATTGAAAGGTGCACAGAAGCAAATTTGTGAATTATGCCAGTGCCAGCATCTGTGCTGTCAGGAGTGAGGAAATTAAGAACATAGTCCCATAGAACTGCTCTTGAAAAGATGAGAAAAATATATACTTGCTCTCTTCCAGATTCAAGTGATGATAAACATCTCCTAGGATGAAACTACTATTTTCAGCTTGTCTTATCAACTATCAGGCTTGGTTTTCAGAGGTGGAATTTCTTCACTTATTACACTAGAAGCCTGCTGCTCTAACTTTTTTGACTGTATTGTACACAAGAGTAATTGTATATCTCCATGGGATTATATACTCTTTGGTTAAGGATGGGATGTGATAATAAATCATATTTGTTGTCTTTCTCCTGAACTTCCCTGCATCCTGGCTACCCCTCTACAACCTCATTTTGGTAGATGCCAGCATAGGTTGACATTCAGTGCAAGTTTGATAGTCTAAGCTTGTATCTTGTTGCATGACAAAGCGTGACATCAGTTTTTTAAAGCACCAAAGTTTTCTCCTTGCATCTGGTTGGTCTGAGTGGAAAAGAGGCATTTCTTTGTAAACCACACTAACATCTGTAACCTTAACAGTATGTTAAAAAAAAAAAGAAAAAGAAAAAAAACCTCAGCAAAACAACAACTACAAAAAATCCCCACTGGCTATGCTTAGCAGAGCTCATTGGGAAACATTCAGGCCACCTACTTTTAGTACTGGAGGAAGATGTTGGAAAGGATGAACATGCTGGACAGGGCATGTAGTGCTTGGATATTGAGGACCATTCTCAATGGTTGCTGCTGTAATACTGCTTAATCTTTGCTTTCTCTGTACACTGGTACTTCTGACCATACCGTACTGCTTGTACAACTGTACTTCATAATTCTGCATTCTCAAAAGGATCACAGGTATGCTGCTTCTCTAGAAGTGCCCAAACTTTACTGGTTAGGCTGCTCACCTGGGAGAGGCAATGTCTCAAGGGTGCATCTTCCAGGCATCTGCATGCATTTTCCATACCTTCAGAGTCTGCTAATGAAGTGGAGTTCAATGTTGCTTTTTGCCAGTGGGCATCGCAGCCAATGCAACAGAGCTGCCATCCATCCTGCGCTTCACCCTTCCTTTGGTGTCATTTCTTCCTTTATCTTGCAAATGGATGAGAATAGAAAATGCATGACCGAAGGCTAGCCTAATAATCAGGAAGATCCTGATAGGAGATAGGTGGTGTGGGTTTGAATCTCCTCAGACTGGTAGAATCTGGACTAGATTCTACCAGTTCATTCCTGGTTTCAGGAATTTCCATTTCATAACTGAATGACTGCTCTAAGCATTAGGTTAAAATACAAAAAAGGCAATGGTCACCATCTCAGCCTTTTGTGGATGTGCTTCTGTATCAGCTTAGAATGATAGATGCCCCAATTCCCAACTGGATGGAAATATTTCATATAGGACTGATTTGGGCCCCAGGGAGCTTCTGAGAAATCATCAAAATAGCCAACATTTTTCTTCTTCAAGGCCTTAGGTTGTTCTCTGCATATCAAGGCATTTATGAGTATCCTTCAGAAACATCAATTTTTTTGTTGTTGTTTTTGATGGCACTGGGAGCATATGTGCTTTTGTAGAGACCAGAGACCTTTGTTTTAACTAATTCAACAAGTAAGTACTTGATATAGTGGGCCTAAATTTTACCCTTAGAGATAGATACCCTTTCATTTCAGTGGGCAGAGCAGACCACCTCTATATAAAGATGACAGCTCTGGCTTGATCACTTCAAAATTCAATGCCCTTTAAAATGTGTCGGATCCTCAAGGCACATCTCGTTCTACTTGTATTTGTCAGTGCTGAAAGTCTGCCTTGCTGAGGTTTGGTTTCACACCAGGAACTTCTGGGTTTGTTTTGTTTCTCTTTTTTAACAGATTTTTCTGCTGAGAGGTGGGGTGAACTTCCATGTTCTCTGAGGCAAATGATTTGTTTAAGGTATTGGCAGCCTGAGCAAGCTGGTGCTGGTAGAGATGCTGCAGTTGCTCTTTAGGGAGTCTACAGTTCTCTTTGGTTCTGTTTGCAGAGACAGAAAGGAGTTGGCATGAGACCCCAAGCCAAGCACAGATAAAATCTGTGATTCAGGACAAACAAACTCAGTTGTCATTTCTCTGTAATTTGTAACAGCTTGTCAGCAACATGTATGGGTCACTTTTTTTCTCCACACTGGCTGTAGTAGCACTTGCATTTGGAGCACAAAAGCAGAAGCCTCAGGATGTCATTCGGGCTGTGACCTTCTACGGGTTGGAAAAGGAAATGAGCTCAGTGCTGAGCTCTACATATTGCATGTATGACTTTGCAGCACAGGAAGAAGCACATTTCCAGGGACTGTTATGGTGTTATACTACCTGCATAAATGCTAGTTCAGTCCAGGAAAACATACAGATAGATAAAAAAAATAACACGTGAGAACTTAGTCAAATATTTGATTAAAGACTTTTGCTGTTTTGATTGGAAAACTATGTATTCTTAAAATCTTGTTTCAGTTGCTTTAACTTGCTACTTTCTCTTTTGAATTTTTGCAGGAACTTCAGTTGATGAACTGATTTCACTTCTTTAAAATGATATGCAACATACATGTCATGCTTATGCACATTTTAGTGAGGAAAGACAGTAGATTGGAAAAGATTAGACAACTAATAATTGGAAGAAAAAAGTATAATTGAAAATATTTCCTCTAATAGAAATAAACCTCTTGACAAACAAAAATAATTATTGTTGTGACAGGAACAGAGCTCTATAACCTATCAGAAATACAGCAAAGTAGTAAAGTCCTTGTGAATTTTCCAGAGAAAAGCTTTTGAGGGGAGGTTAATTCTTTGCCATTTCCAGCTCATGCCCGAGCTACGTTATGGCAATGAAGTTGTTTTGTATGCATCTTAATAAATATAGGTAGTTTTTAACTATTTTTAAGAGACCTGAACAACCTGACCTGATGTACAACAATGCCAGAACCATATATTGCTTCAGGAAGTTTGTGACACGTACAATTTATAGGCATTCTTTTATTTACAGAAAAACTAGCTTGAGTATAGAGGCAGAATGATGACAGAAGAGAACTCTGTATTGCCCAGTTTTATTTTCCAAATGTTTAAATCCTAGCCTTCCTTATCTACTATTCTTTTCCTTTTATGAGGTAGTTCTCATGCATTTTGACTGCCAGACTGCTTTGACCGTGTTTGCACTGAGACCATACTCTCCAGTAGTCTGCTATATAAATATTGGTTTGCACTCAGACTCTGCTGTGGAGTGACCAAATCGATTTCTACTGAAGGGAAGACATAACCTCAACCAGCAGACAGTCTGTATGAGAGCCTAATTCTTACATGTAAAATCTGTCGTGCTGTCGTTCACCATTCATTCGACAGTCTCTTCACATCCCTTTTTTTGCTATTGGTGGAGGATAGGAATGGATTTGTATTCTACAAAGAGAGTTTAGGTGCAAGTGCAGTTCTGTGCACTGATTTGGGAGAATAGGAGCGATGCCAACAATTATGGATATGCATCCTTTTCTGATGGACTTTGCCACTGGTATTATGGAGCTCTATGCAGCAGGGAGAACTGTGGGCTATGGGCCACAGAACTGTGGCTGTAAGGACAGGACTGAACTCATGCTATCAGTAGGGACCTCTTCCCCAGATTTTGTAGGTATTGCAGCTTACTGATGTGATTTTTCTTTGTTCTTTGAGACTTTAGCATTCCTTTTCCTCAGTAACAAAGCCCATATAGACTGGTGAAGCCAGGCTTTTCTAGTGATATATATTTCTGAGGCAACTCCATATAGCAAGAGGGGGAAACAAAAAGGCAGTGCAGACCTGAAACTTAAAACAAGAGTCTGATTTTCAGCAGCTCTTAAAGGTTTAAGAGCAAAAGCAGATATAGAAGACTTACCTGCAGCCTTCCCTTCCCACTGACATCAGAAAAGGTTTATCCTTGAGATATTATCCTGTTGTGGAACAAATGTCACTACTTATAGGAGCCAGTAGGCAGCTTAGCTGAACAGGATTTGTGTGTGTGTATGTGTGTGTGTGTGTGTGTGTGTGTTTATGGGGTATTTATTATACAGCATTTGTAGCTTCCTTCCTTGAGGCTTATTTTAAGAAATGACTCAGGCTCTATAAACACTGATGCTCATTACAGAGTTCCTGCATAATCTGTTGCTGCACTAACCTGTATTTAAGTTGTCTTAATGAAAAACTTGTGTGCTATCGTGGGAAGCTGCTTGCCCCATGCAATTCACAGTGCAAAAAGTAGGGAAAATAAACACCACTGAGGTCAATTCTTGCTGTGCTCCTCCAGCAGTAAATGGTCATCTGGCAATGATGCTGCATCTTCTGTCCGTGAGAGGACCGAAGAGAAACAGTATTTGATGGGCTGGAGAGATGCTGTGCTTCATACCTACGGTAGGAGACAAGTCTCCTGAGCAAATTCCTGTCTACCTGCAGATAATGAAATATGTGCATACCGGAGGGACTAGAACACTTAGTATCATGTTTTTCTGGTCTTTATTCCTCCTCTCCCATCTACTGAAGTCTCAGGACCATAGGTACACTTGTACTCTCAAAATTTCCATAGTGACAGTCCAGCTTTAACATAGATTGAGGAGAAATTTGACATCTGTAGTACCTTGCTACTTTATTTTCTGTGATGTTTCAGAGACTGTGAGATGAAGCAAAAGCTTCAGCAGGCTGATGAGAGAGGAAGTCTTGACAGTTTAGCTTCTGTGCTCATGAAGGAGAAACTTTCAGAAGTCATCCCTCACCAAGAACCTTGAGTACTATCATCAAAAGGCCCATCAGGTGCTATTGTCATTATAGCCCTAAAGGTTTTCTTAGGCCAGATGTGATGAGAAGGAAAGAATCATGTTACTTTTAAAGAGTTAATGGAGGTAGATGTCAGGTGCTGGATTTCTTCATCATTGAACATGACAATCAGCATGTCTCTCTGTGGCTTGTCTTGTAGAAATGATCAAGGTTTAAAAAGCTGATTATAGTGGCAGGAAGCAGGATCTGTGGTTCTGTGATCTCTGTATAGTACCTGTGGCACTGATGTCCCACATATACTATTTGTGCACTTTAATAGAGTTTAGAGATGTACTGTACATGGCATCTTACCCTGAACATCTGGGACAGTGATTTATTAAACTGGATATCTTGGTGCCAGCTGATGCATTGCTGCTGTGATATTCCCTGTATATTTTGCTACATCTGGCGAGTGCATGCTACTTAGAACTATTTTCTTTAACATCTGGGCTTTTGAATTACTACTGTATTTTAAAGCTGGATGACAACATGTTCCAGATTCCTTTCTGTACACGTGTTTCTTTGCATTTTAGTTCTGTAGGCTTCTCATTGCCAAGGGGATGTCTTAACATCATGCTTCTTTGCCAGTGCATGATTCTCCAATTGATTCATTGGGAAACTGCAAGCCTGACTTGCCCTTTCATTTGCACGACTAACAGTCGTAGTCTAAAAATACACCAGTTTCCTATTAGATGGAGGTTACCCATTAGAATCACTACCACTTTCCACCTGGATCAAAAGTGCTTGAGGAGATGATCCAAGTAAAAATCAACAGTAATTGAGCAACAGAGTTTCCATTTCAGCACAGCAGATAATGTTACTAAAACAGATATCCAGAGTTCGTTAGCAAAATAAAGGCCCTGACATATTCTGTCATAAGCCATAAAATTTCTCTGCACTAAGCAGAGGATTTATTTGTGAGGGAGCACATCTGAAGGAGATTACGTGTTGCCTGGCATTCTCTAGAAAGAAGTCCTGCTGGCAGATGCTGTCACAAATACATACTGAAGTTGTGCATCCTGGAATCCCCCTCTTTTTCTGTCTATGCTGAATCTGTCAGGAAGGTCTTGGCCATCTGAGTTTCTCCTTCTCCAGCAAAGTCTCTGAGGACAAGTCATGTTGATAAAATTAGGTATAATTGAGGATGACTTTAGTCAAATTAATTAGTTTAAACAAAGAAGAGGTTTTCTTTCTCCTCTTTTTTTTTTTTTTTTTTTTTTTTTTTTTGCTACAGAGTACCTTATTACTAGCTCTGTTTATTGATACAAGTTTAGAAGTTGTATGAGGAAGTGTGATAACTTACACTGTATATTTTCCATATGTATGAACTGCACAAAATATAGTAGACATGTTTGCTGCTCTCCAGTTGTTTGTTTTCCTTTCCTTGGCAATGGCAAATGCAGTTCACCCTCTTAGCCACGAGCTGAGGCTGAGAATTGTTCTTCCTCTTTGACTCCTTCTGCTTCTTATCTTACAATTAAGAAGGTATAGAAATTTGGATTGCTAAGTGGTTGGATAATCAGCATGAAAGAAAGAAAAGCCAAGAAGACTAAATGGAAAATCAGAAACGGCAAACAGCAGTGCAATAGCAAGAAGCTTTGCACTCTGCAGTGCTTGATGCCACATTCATCCCATGTGCAAAGATCCATAGTGTTGTAGGCTTATCAGAGCTTGCCAACCGTAGTTACGTATTACAATGAAAGAGATATTTTGTTTTATTTAAATGTTTAATAAGAGATAAGATTTGTTTTCTTTTTTAAATAGTTTTTTTTTGCTGAGACACTCCTCTCTTGGAAATGAGAAGGCCGAACTGGTTGAAAGCTTGGTTTTCCTCATGTTTTCAAATATTATATTTTTTATTGGTAGTGAAAATTTTATTATATGTGTTGGCTTTTTTCTATGTGTTTTTGCATGTATGAACATTTTTATGGTTTGAGAATATATACCCTCCAGAAACAAAATGAATGTACAAATTACAATAGACACTAATTCCTAACATATTTATATCCTAACATATTTGCTTTTTGCCTTTCTAATAAGAAAATGCTTATTTTTGAGATATATAGGATATCAACTATACAAAATAATCTAGGTCATCATGACACTTCTTTATTTTTAATAACTATTCAGTAACTGATAGTGCACTCAATTTTCATAGTCTAGGAGCGTAAATTGAAAATTGAACATTCCTACTCATTTTGGCAAATTTGAAAATATGCACAGGGCATATAATCTGTAAGAGATTTATAGAAAATTACAAATTGCTTCTTCACCAAATTACTGTCTTGAATCTGTTTTGTATGCATTATGAATTTACCACCCTGAGTAGAATTGTTCATTTGACTTCACTTGGCATCTGTTCCACTGGATCTGGGTCCCAGATTAAGTGATCACATAATCAAGGTGTGCTGCTAAAGTAGTTTGCTGTCATATTTTGTGTGTATCATTTCCTGCTTGCTTGTCAGAGCCCCGGGTCTGGTGTTTTCCATTTTGTGAAATTATTTTTGGTAGTGTCTTGATAATGTAAAGAAAGCTCTGCTTACACTTGTCTGAAATTATGCACTTCAAAAGCCCATATTGCTAGTCAATATTATTAGCATTTTCATGTATGCAAGGAAGTGCTTTAGGCTTCTGAATACATTAATGAGATTCTTGCTGGCAAGTTCTTATGACAGCATGTGATCCACATGCCAATGTTGCCTAGCTTATCCCCTCCCCATATTTTGGTTACAAGTTGATATGATGTGTAGGGGTAGTACGGAATATGTTGGCATCTGTAAGATATTTCTTCAGTTCCTCACTAGTATTATAGCAGTCTAAAATGTTTTCATGCAGTGAGTTTTAATCTTTTCAAATATCATTTTAAAAAGATCCTTTACTTTGTCTCTAATTTTGACCATGTCAAAACTGCAATATTTGAAATATTTGACATACTATAATATTTTCCTCCAGCAGCTTGATATATGCTGGGTCACCAAGAGAAGTGATTGAATTAGTAAGATTTTTATACATATACATATATACACACACACAGAGCACCTCACTGCAGTGATAGTTATCTAACCTTTGTCATCAATATAGTCTTTCATCTGGACAGCTAATTTCTTGCCCCAAGAATGAATAATTTGAAAGGGAGCTCATATGAACGTTAGTAACCTGGAAGCTTATGACAATGATCTG
>JAVCKT010027809.1:0-11821 GCA_032273925.1 Rhynchotus rufescens | reverse complement strand
GGCCGCGCCGTCCCATTGGCTGCGGCGGCCCCGACGGCGGCCCCGGGCGGGGGCTCGGCGCGGGCCTGGCGGCAGCTCCGGCCTCGCCGTCGGGGCCGGCGGCGCCGGGGGAGGCGAGAGCGGCGCGGCCGCAGCGCGCGGGGCCTCTGCGAACGGCGGGGAAAAACGGGGAGCCTGGGCAGGGGAAGAGCAGCGGCCCGCAAAGCGGCTCCAAAAACAGTGCCCCTTCCGACGTGAGCTCCCCTGTTCGCAGAGGCCAACGACACACTACAGAAAACAAACAAACAAGCAAGCAAAAACAACAAAAAACGAAAACAATGAAACAAAAAAGATTTTTTTCTCCTTTTTTTCCCCTCCTTTTTTATTAGTTTTTATTTTGGTTTTATTGGTCTTTTTAACTGACATCGGCCTGTAGGATTTTACGTGTGTGCGCAGGTCCGCGCCTCCGAGCGTACACAGATGAAATGCGGTACATGTGTGTATGTATGTATACATTTGTATATATATGTGTGTGTATGTATATACATATAAATATGTGTGTGCATATATATATATCCTGCCCAGATGCATGCGTGTGTCCTGTGTCCGGAGAACGCAGCCCCCGCTGCCGCGCAAAGGGCCGTCGAGGCCCCGCGCCCCTTCCACTCGCGGCTATTTTGTTCTGTAAATTCGTTTTACGGCCCCTCATTCTGGTGCCCAGGACGGATGTGCAGTAAAACGGAGTCGCGCTCTAATCGCGCGATTGGCCGCTCGCTGAGCAAAGTTTATTGATAGCTGCGGGGCTCTAATCTCCGAGAAACACAGGAGGCTCCTGCCCTCATTTAGGGATAATTATCGAAACGGGGCAGGGCCGCGCATTCCCTTCCCTTTTAAGCGGCCCCTATAAAGATGGGAGATTAGGAGCGTATAGATTATGAAACGAATTGATAAAGCAGACATTTTATTAACTGATAAGCAACGGGATGGGGTTGGAATGAATTATCCCACAGGAATTATCCTGCAAGTAGCTCTGCGCAAAGACGTACATGCCGCCCGTCTAGGCTCTATAGGCGCAGTCCGCTATAAGGACGGCAGCTGCCGTCCCACGTGTGCACGAGTCTCCCACGCACACGCAGGGCTTTGCGCGGCCCCGATTTCTAGTTGTCTTGCAGTGGACTCCGTGCAAAAAAAATAAAAATAAATAAAAATAAAAATAATAATAATAAAAAAAAGAACTACCGTGCCTAGCATGCACGTATTACCCAACATACAGCGCAAGTGCATAGCACTGTATACCTTGATTTCCCCTTCCAATTGACGATGACTTCTGAAGGCTCCTGCCAGGGGGGTGCCCAGCCAGGGGGGCGCCCCCCGGTCCGGAGCTGCGGCGGAGCCCGAACCTCGGGGGCTGCCGCGCCCCGTCGGGCCGGGGGGCCGGGCCGGGGGCGGGCCGGGGGGGGTGCCGGGGCCGTGGGGGGGGGGGGGGCGGGGCGGGGGGGGGGCGGGGGGGGGCTCCCGCAGCAGCGACTGCATCGCTAATTGCGAGAATAAACAATCTGTCACGATTAGTCAGTGCCTCTAATAGGCAGACAAGTGATGTTGTTTTTAGGCGCCAGCAGCGGTCTGATCAAAGGCTTGGGCTGGAGGGGGACTATTGAGGACGTTAACCCGCATCAAGGGAGCAAGGCGCCTTAGCCCTGGGACATCGGCACATTGAGCCCGACAAAATTAGTTTGCTCTACCAATCACACGACATTTTCCCAAAGCCCGATGCTCGGCTCAAAGATGCGCTTTTTGTGTGTGTGTATTTTCCCCCCATCCCCCTGTCCCGACGAAGGAAACGCGCACACAAATAGCGATACGTTGGGTTTCACGTTGGGTTTCATCCTATGCCCTGATCCTACAGGTAGGATCTTTATTATTTTTATATCCTCATCCCAAATACAACCGTGAAAAAGAAAAAAAAAATGATGTGTTTATTAGACCTCCAGGCAGCTCCGAGGCTGCCTTCGATCTCATTGTTTTGATAGAAATACGACTAGAGAAATAGAG
Source organism: Rhynchotus rufescens (assembly GCA_032273925.1). Lineage (NCBI taxonomy): Eukaryota > Metazoa > Chordata > Aves > Tinamiformes > Tinamidae > Rhynchotus > Rhynchotus rufescens. Next base: position 9,790 of record JAVCKT010027809.1, on the reverse strand, counting down.
CTGCTGTTTTCTCCTCTTCTTTTCTTTCCCAGAGTGGTCTGAACACTGGGATGTTGCTGAGGATGGAAGAGATGAGTGTGTATCCCATACTGGGAGCGAGATCTCGCTTTCATTGAGAGTTGACAGAACGAGATAATTAGCTCTTTATTTATCTCTCAGCAATGGACGCTTTGTGTTTACGTTTCTGTCATACTTGGTGGTATTTTAATCACTGTACCATAGCCAGGGCTTGATTTTAACTCTCATGCTGGCAAACGCTCGGGCTGAAAACGGGGAGCCAGAGAAGTTTCTTTCTTTTCTTGTTTCCCCCCCTTTCACCCCTTTATTTCTAAGTACGTGAAACAGGGAAGCTCTCAGATAACAAGGAAGAAATCAAGTTTACAAAACGAAATCTCCTCCGAGATAACTCTCTTTGTTTAACGGGAGAATTTTTAGTATCAAAACTCTTCTTGCCTTGCTTACTGTGCTCCGAACCGCCGAAATACCCGTGGATTTTAGGAACTTTTTTTCCCTTTACTTCGGTTATGTTCATATTATGACTCGCGTTCTTGTTTTCCTGCCTTGGCTGTAAGGGATACTGGAGTGAGGGGCTGGGGAGGAGAGAAGGAAGGTGGAAGTAGGTGATTTTATTGGTGCTTGTTCCAATCCAGTGTTTTTATTGGGAATAGTGGCGCTTCCTTCAAGGCACTTGTGCTAGATAACAATATTGGGCAATTAGCATCCTAAACAGTCCCGTTTCATGTAATGATTGTGCTAGGCAAAGTGATTACTCCTAGCATTTTATTTCAGAGGGAATCGAGCAAATGATGCGTGGGGGATGGGAGGAGGGGAAGGAAGCAGCCCTAAGCTCATTCAGGACATTGTCCGTCTTTTGTAAACGTTATCTTTGAATTAATAAGAAAGAAGAGGTGTCGCTGATGTTGTTTTCCTTGTGTCTATTTTTATTTCCCCGGAGATAGTAACTCCGGACTGCAAGAGATCGGAGCGCTCTGTAAAACACGATTTGGAAAGGCTCCCTCCGTGTCCTGACACAGGAAAGCTCCCCGTGGCCGGCTGGACAGCTCTGCGACGTCGTTTCAAACCCGAGGGTCGGCCCCGACGGCGCGGGGAGAGCTGCCTGCTGTGGGCACCGTCCCACGGGCTTCATTCAGCAGCCCCTCGTGTCCTGTCTCCTCGCTCCTGTCTCCGAACATATAATAAGGCATAAAGACTTAATTTCTGTCTTGCTCTCTCCTTTTATTTTTTTTTTTTATTTTTTTTTTTCTCCCACCTCTCCCTGTCTTTTGCTTCTCCTTCTTGCGCAGATCAAACGTTACCCGAAGTGTTTTTAAGGCTACCTCCACCTGGTTGGTTCCGCTGGGACAGCTGAGCAGGAATTTGGGTGCCCGCGCTCGAGCCGCCGAGGCGTCCGTGTCTCTTTAAGGCTCCGCGGAGCAGGGGCTGAAAGGAAAGCACTATTTCAAGTGGCCCAAATTAATTTGATCGCTACATTATGATGCACTTGGAAAAGATGAAAGAAAAGGCTGGCCGTCTCCTTCAAGATCTCTATAATTATAGATAATATATCCTATTTCAAAGCAATTAGCTCAATCAGGCGTAACGAGGCACTTTGCTGCCAGGCAGTAACGATGCCTTACGGTTATTTAAGCTTCAAGATGTCAAGCAGACTCCGAGACTCTTTGCTCTGCCCAAAAGACAACTTGGCTGTCCCGGGGAAAGCCCCGTGGCTGAGGCGGGAGTTTCCCCTTCAGAGACAACGCGCCGGTTTTTGCGGAGGTGCCACCTCGCCGGGCACGGGGACGCGGCGGCTCCGGCTCCCCCGACACCTGCCTCCCGGTGCCCGCTCAGCCCCGGCGCTCGGGGCTCCTCGAGCCTTCCCCGCTGTCCCGGGGCCGCTGCCCGTTACTGCTGCCCCGGCTCCGCTTCTCTCCAGCCCCGCGGCCGCGGAAGAGCCGCCCCGCCGAGCTCCTTTGAGCCCCCGCGTTTTACGCTGCGATTGTCGGTCACTTTTTATTGTATTGTATTGTATTTTTTTTTTTTTTTTACCTTCAAGAGCCTGCAGCCGACAACGGTCCCCAGAGCAGACGGAGCATCCCACCCCCGTGCTAATGCACCTTCCCGTGCATTAGCAGCGAGCTGTCGGGTTTATTTATGTGCATACACGTGTGCGTAGGGACGTCTGCAATTGCATCTGGAGAGGGAAATAAAGCCCGAAGTGCAGAAAAACCCTCGGTCTTGCCCCAAACTGAAGGAAGGGTTGGCGGAGCGGGCTGTCCCTGCTGGTCTGAAGCACAGTGGGTGCGAGTTTGGACCGAAATGCTAAAAAGGGAAGTTCACCTCCCCTACCCGCCTCCGACGCGCTGCAAGCGGGGCCCCTGGGGAGCTTATTTCAAGGGCGCTTTTCCTGCTCGGTGCCCTCCTCTGGGCTCGGTGCTTCGCGGGAGCCGCTGCTGTCCCGCGCTGCGCGGCGCCTCCGCACGCCGCGCTCCGCCGGGCCCGCGGCCTCCGCCCCTGCGGCCCTGCCCCGCTCCCGGCATCGGTCCCGTGCCACCGCCCCGAGAGCCGGCCCCGGCCCCGCAGAGACGTGCTCGGATGAAATGGTGCTGTAGGAAAACTGTACAATTAACCTGTCAGCTTTTTCTCGCATTTTTTTTTAATTGCTAGGAAGGTAATAGAGGAAAAAAAAAAAAAGAGAGAGAGAGAGAGAGAGAGAGAGAGAGAAGAAATCTCGCCCCATGGGTGAGTCGTTTGAACTGGCCAGTTCAAGGGAAACAGGAGGCCGGGGGCATGAATGCGAACTAACAAAGTTTAGCTCCCCCTCCTTTTTTTTTTTTTCCCCATGCTCAAATGGAAACCTTATTATATGATTCACTGTGAATCACTAGATTGAATGCGATCATTATGAGAAAATGATAGTCGGGGCTCCGCTAGTCTTTTCTTTCCTAGAGGCAAAACTATAAAATATGAAGGATATAAATGATCGTCTCGCCGTTCTCGCATAAATGACATTCATTCAAAGCCACGTTCTGTCTCGCTCCCAATTCCTTTCGTCCCCCTTGAATTCCGCAATGATCAAGGTAGATTAGAGCAAGTCTTGGTTTATTTGTCTTCACGTGCTTGTTTATTGGCGAAATGTCACGAAATGTAATTTGTCCCAAATTCTGCAACATGAGAAAATACTTTGTGGTTGAAAGAATCCACGCTGTTACCACTGAGGCGATCTCCGATCCTCAGAGCAAGTTCATTGCCATGTTATTTTGCTGCATTCCCATGTTTACTCCTCATTTCTCAGGAGCCTTTTACATATCGTTGCATAAGAAAAGGATTTCGCCAGTTCTAGTTATGAGATTTCCTAGATTTTTAACAGGCGGAGCTGGTTTACAAAAGCCGTATTGTTTGACTGCGGTCTGGGTTTCCATTTGGGGTAATTATTGTATTCCCAGTGTTCTTCTAATCATTTGCTCACAAGGACAGAGTTATTTTTCCCCCTTTTGAAGAAGATGAAATGCTCTAAACTTGCAAGACCATGGCACTAATCCCCCCGCTTCTTTGCTTGTTGTGTAACAGCCATTCCTTACATCGCTCTAAGTCACTGGAAAATATGTGATGCAAAGGACACTAGCAAAACATACATAGCGGAGGAAATGGATGTCATCCCATCTTGAAAGGACTCTGCAAACTGCAGAAGTCCCATTCTAGATCTGTTTCCCAGAGATTTTCTGTGCTCATAGCAGTTACCTTTTGGAAGGATATACGTTTCAGATAGGTAATAATCAGCTCCTGAGGGCAAAGTACATTGAAGGAAAAATTGAGGGAGACCCAGCGCCCATATGGGGCACTGTGTTTCTCCTCCAGCTGTTGCCTCTGGAGCACAGCTGGAGCCAGGCTGAGCCCTGCTCAACATGTAGGCACTGAACCTGAACCTTATGGTGCTCCTTTGGAACCTGCCTGGAGGTGTCCTATAGCTACCCAGGACAAGACCCTCTCCTCACTAGTTTGTAAAACCTGAAACCCAGTTCCTCAGAACTGGAGGGAACAGGATCAGGGCAATGATTTCTTCCTTACTTGGCTGGGATGGTTAGAAAGTGATCGACTTGTGCAAAAATTTGCCAGTCTAGAACATGTATGTTCTTATGTGAACATATATATCCTTTTTCCTGTCTCCATGAAGAGGAAGCTGTCCTTAGACTGGCATCAGGAATCTTCCAGTCTCTGCCAATGGAAAAACAAAACAACATCGCACTCCTGCAAATATCAAGGCCATCCACAAATATTTGAAACTGCCCTGATGATATGTAACCTCCTGTTTAGGAACTCCAGCACCTTATTCTGGCAATGTAATCTCACCACATCCTTTTGCTGAGTGGCAGCCGATGGCTAGATATGATACTGTGAGTTACGTCAATCTAATAAATCAATGTAACCAAACAATCTCACTGCCAAGAAAGAAGCGGAAAAAAATCCCAAATATTTTGTAGGGAAACTGAATTTGTCTTTCAGAAAGCTTATGTTCCTCTCAGACTTTCGATCAACCACAAGCATAGACATAATCTAAAATATTCCTGGCTAGCCCACTGCTGGGCTGACTAGGATTTGGGAGAGAAGAGATAACATTTCTAGACATCATTTTGCCTCGAGTTGCTTTCGTGTTATTCTCCACACATATATATGTGCTATTGATGTTATTTGTGTAATAAGCGCGAGCTCCCAGTTGGGGCGAGATTACCCTGCTTTTCAACAGCTCATTGGTCAAAGCAGGACTCTGTCCAGGCTTTCGAGCAGCATCAGCTGCTTGTAACCCACATGGCAAACGCAGGACACTCATATGTCACGTCTCTACATCCTTACTGCAGGCACAAGTAGAATCTCAATACCAGCTAGCTAGTGGGAAAACATAGTCAACAGCAACCTCACAGGGAATTCGGTTCTTCCTCACTTGCTGACCCAAGTGCTGAATCTTGGTGATTCATAAAGCCAGGGCCAGGAAAAGAAGTGCCACAGGCGTGTGTGCAAGGCTGACAAGGGATGGAGCAGTGCCCTGCAATGACAGTGAGCAGCACCTTCGTGTCTCAGAGTTTGAGGAGTATAATAGCATGGAGGGGGAGAGCATGGAGGAGATGGAAGGTGAAGAAAAGAGAGTGAGGAGCAGCTTGGAAAGTCACTGGAAACTCTGTTCTGAAGAGTAAATCTCGTTCTTGTGATCCGTTTTCAGTGGGCCTGGCTGGGCTCCTGGAGCCCCCTTGGCCTGTTTTTTTCTGGAGCCTGGGAATCCGCGTGGAGGACAGGGCTGGGGAGCCTGGCGCGGATTAGCAGGAGGGATGGGTGAGGAAAGCCCTGGCAGGCAGGGGGCTCCCTTCACAGAGGCAGGTCGGGCAGGCTCCATGGGGGAAAGGAGGCCGAGCTGGCTGCCCTGGAGCAGGGGTAGGCCAGGCCGCAGGGTGTGCAGGCCAGCGGGACGTGCGCGTGGAGGGATGGCGGGATCGCTAGGTGCAGGGACGTGGAGAGCTCTCCGGGCCCTCATTCCACCAGTCTCGGTGAGGTACCCCAGGACGCTTCTCCCTGTCCAAACAAGTCAGCCTTATAGGTAGGCAAACACCAAATAAAATGAAAAACAACACACAAACAGCGCAAAAGCCAACAAAATGCCTTTAAGAGAACAATTGTGCATTAAATCCCGCCGCCCTTCTCCAGCCCTGCAGATCTCTTCTGCGAGGTGGGCTTGTAAAGGGCCCAGCCAGTGCCAGGGATGCCATTCTACATCTTCCCAGTGCTTAAAGTTTCAGGAGTGACTGAGCCATTTCTCCAATGATTTAATTTTCATAGTCTTGCCTGTGTTTTGGGCTCAGCTTTGTTGGTCACACTATTCTTCTCCTCGCTGTGTATCCTCTTCCCCTCCCTTCCCCCTCACTTATGACCTCTGGGATAAAATTCAATTTATTTGGCTACTCTGCAGACAAAATCTGAAGCCTGCCTTAATTTGTAGTTTACTAGCCCTCTGATGTGAGACTACATGGAAAGTTCCTATCTGATCAAACGGCCAGAGCCTTGACACAGCCCAATTATGTGAAAATATATCCCTGCTTATCATCGCAAGCATCGTATGAGCAGGGAGACTGAAGTCGCTCGCTGTCTGTTTGCTTTTCCTGCTCAGACACACTTGTTTAAACAGGCACCGTGCTACTTTTTGTAGCCATACCCAGGGGAGCTCCATGCCGCTCTGCCCTGCAGGACCCCGAGTGACTCTGAGGGCCAGAGCTGGCTTCATCCCTGGGATGGATGAGTGGGAGTCAGGAAGCCCCTTGTCCTGGAGAACTGCAGCCTGGGTTTCCTCCTCATCCTGGGCTCAACTTTCCATCTAGGGCCAAGAATTCTCAAGGAGACGAGGGGGCGGTTTGGGGCTCCCTTCATGACCAAGTCAACATCCCATCGCACAGGAGCTGCCTCCAGCCCTGTGCTCTGCTCATGCTCCCAGCACGCACCACCACCTCTCCTCACTGTCCTTGTCTGGACCAGTCCAAAGCCACATGGTGACAAGCCTGGCTGTGAACTCTCCTTCCCAAGCCACTTGCTGGGATTACCTGGTGAAGAGGGCATGACAGTGTCTCCCAAAACATGGGCACGGCACTCATTTTTTTTCCCCTGATATAAATGTCTGGACTGCAAGAGGAAGAGTGATGCCATTTGCTAGCTTGAGGCAAGAGATGGAAGCTGGAACAGACATAGAAAAGAGTGGAAAAAGAGATCTATCAAAACTGTGGGCTATCCCAATCCCAATTTGCCCCAAATGCAGTGATCTAAACTCTTTGAAGCTCAGGGCAGTAGTTCCTTTGCCTTCATCAGGTTTCAGATTAGTCCCCAGGTGCCTATAAAGGGCTTCTGGAGCCTTCTGATAATTTCATGGGAGTAGGACTCACTGAAACCTGCAGCAACACTCAGAATGGAGTATATAAAAAAGGCCCCTGGGATCTGCAGTGTTGTTATACTTTGCCTTGTTAAGAACCATGCACTAATCTTATCTTTAGTTATATGACAAAATTAATTTTCTCCTAAAGTATATGTAGAATGTGTAAGACATTGAGAAAAATAGATTAAGTACAGTAAACAGCCACTGGTTTACTGGTTTTGAAAGATTGTATTTCCACTTATTTCCTTCTTTTTACTCCTTTTTTTCCCTCTGTTTTCTACCCTCAGTTACAAAGTGAAAATAAAAATTATGGTTTTATCAATTAAAAATATGGTTAGTAATTTTGTTTCATACCCAAGATTTCCTCTTGCATGAGGCCATTTCCTTTGGTCTATTTTTATTTGTGTTTGTGTCACATTTTGTAAGACTCATGTAAAGTATCGACTAGGTCTTTGATGTTGCTTTTATGTGATTTTTTAAATTAAATTACATCTGAAAGGAAATGCTATATGGACATCTGAGGAGCCCAGTGTTTTAGTTAGCAGTGCTATCGGTTTGCAGAGTTGAGAAAAATGAATCGCTTTTGCAGAGATAGAGACAAACTTGTAAAACTTCTGAAGTAGCCTGAAAAAACAGAGACAGTAACAGCAGAATCAGTCTGAAACTTCTCTAGATATCAGGATGCAAGGAAGCAGCTGGATTGCATTCCCAGGGCTCAACACTTGAAGGGCAGCACATTAGGTAAAGATTAGTCTGGAGTGACATTCTTCAGGTATCTTCCTGGGAGCTGAGGAAATTACTGAAGGGAAAAACAGGAGAACTCCTAAACCTTTCTGAACTTAAGCCTGAGTGCTCCGAGCTGCTGTCCAGATTGAGGGGACATGAATAACTGAGGGTGCTCTCCACTCTCCCCGTGTGGAGAGAAGGGTTATTCCAGCAAGGAGTCAGGCTGCACTTAAAGGAGGTCCGTGCTGGCCCAGTGCCAGGAGCCCAAGAGCTGCTCTTAATTTGCCTTGGAGAGACGCGTGTGCAGACGATGCTATCTTGAAGAAGGCAGTGAAACCATGCGACCGTCAAGCTCCATCTCCACGCTCTTGGTGGTGTTGCTTGAAATGGAGGCTTTTGCTCTGGGAGGTGCAGCCTCCACATCTATCGTCACCCTGAAAAATTTCTGTGTTCATCTGCAATGTCTCAAGATTGGTGGGAACATCAAATTGTTTAACAGAGCTTCCCATATGCACCACAGACTCCATTTAGTCACAATAGCGTGGAGTTCAAAAAAGTGTGTTTTTGAATAAAAGCTTCCAGAAAAGGAGCTGTTCTCAAGTTGGAAACAGTAAAAGAAGAAAAGGTCATTTAAAGCCAGAGATTCTTGTAATAATTAATTACCCACACAGTAAAAAGCTTGTTTTAGTTCCAGCATAACTCCCTGCCCTCAACTTCAGGCTGATCATTCCTAAATGATTGCTAAATTAAGTGCTGCTTTAGTACTGGTACTTGATCTTTTCTCCTGGGAGGGGATGAAATCCTCTTTTATTTTCTTTCTTTCTTTTGGTAAGTGCAGCCACTCGAGGCTGCTTCTCCAGCTGTCTGTCCTTGTTCTCAGTCCTCTAGACCCATTAGTGCAGTTCTTGTTCACACTGAACCTCAGCTTCAAAGTATCTGTGCTAGGCATGGACAGCCTTGGGTTCACTGTTATTAGCTCCTCCCACTAAAATATCTCTGCTCAACAATAAACCTGGTGGTCACCCATGTCTGAGACATCTACTGTGACTGGCAGAGATGATCCAGGCCCATCACTTCTACTGTGAGCTGTGTTTTGGGACAGGGCAGGGCAGATCTGCATATTTCCAGTTCCAGGTCATGCAGTTTTTGATGCAGGCAACATGGCCTGGCCTTGTGCTCCAGAAAGGAAGGTTGTACCTGGAAAGCAGTGGCTCCAGAAGCCAGGAGATCAACATGAAGATGCTGGACTCCTACAAAAATGCTGTTTTTCCTCCTGTTCACTGCGACAGTAAAGCTTCCCTGAAGTTAGTAAATGCCAGCCTGAAGCAAAAATCAGCTCAGCCAAAAGGAAATCATTTTATTAGAGTGGTACTTGGTATGGGCTTCAGTAACAGACCAGGAGAAATATGGTAACACTTAAAAGTCCAGTAACAAACACGACCAACTCACTGACTTGATGCAGTTAGCGTAACCCCCTTGAAGTCTACTGCAAGAATTCATATGATCTAGAAATCCAGCCCTCTATCCTATAGTCTTGGATCAGATAACACAGATGTATTAGATTAAGAGCAATACCTTATAAAATCAAGTATTGATTACATTGGGAATGTCTTTTTCTTTTTTTTTTAGTCCATCCATTAAAACATTAAAAAAACAACAGCAACAAAGGAATTAAAGAAGCAGAGTGACAAATCAAAAGAAAAAATCAACATATTCCCACAGGTTTATGCTCTTCAGATTTTTATTTTCTTTTTCTCAAGCACTCAAGTGTTTTAAGGGTCTGTTCTCCTTGTGGTTCCTACATGCACAGCACATAAGGCCACTCAATACCATATCTCTGCGTGACTGATGCACACTCCAAGTTAAGCATAGTGTAAAGTATATGATCCTGGCATAAAAGAACCACTCTTGTTTTCTATTGTTTTAGATTCCTTTGCTCCATATCTAGACTTTGGCAATGCCTAGACAGTACTACTGTTATGTTTTCATTAGTTTTTATCTGTGTAAATATTTGAGTATATAAGTATGTGCATATATATGTATATATGTTAACTTATATAACTGTAATAATACATGTAAGTATATAAGTAATATATACGTATATAATATATGCTATATATAATATATAAACTAAAGTATATATAATATAGAGTATACTTA
>JAVCKT010027808.1:2841-13858 GCA_032273925.1 Rhynchotus rufescens | reverse complement strand
GAGCCCCGCGGAGCCGCGGCTCTTACCGCGCGTGTGCCCAGGTGCCTGCCCGGCGCGGGGCTCGCAGCGGCCCCGCGCAGCCCTCGCGGCGCAGCCAGAGCCGCCCGCGCGGAGCCCGGCGGCCGCGCGCCCCCACGCAGCCCCCACGGGCGGCCGGGGTCCTCCTCAGCCCCACATCGCCCCCGAGGCCTCGCGCCCGGGCTGAGGCAGCCGCCCCTGCGCCCCGCTGCTCCCGGCCTCTTCCCCCCCGCTCTGGATGCGCGCGAGGCAGCCCTGAGGAGGAAGCAGAAGGGATTACAGTATCCTATGGAACTGCCGAGCGGGCAGCCGAGTTGGTGCAAGGCTCCTTGCACCGGCCACACAGACACATGCAACCATCTCCATCCATTATGTCAGTTCTTAACTGCCTGTGGATACATGAGGAGACAGAACCAGGCAAGGGTTACTCCAATTAAACGTGCGCGAGGGCTGAAGGGCGAGGAGTGTGCTGAGGAGACAGCTGAGAGGCTTTCCCTGAAAGAGGAAAACTGTGCAGACAGATGGCCTAAAGAAAGAGAAATCCTAGAACACTTCTTAAGGCTGCAAATATTCCCTCAGTGTTCCTAATCCAGTCGCAGGCTTTCCTAAGCTCTGCTTCCCCCCTTCCCCTAAAGCAACCAGCTATGGAAGATGGATGCAGTCCACCTGTTAAATCTCATAGCTATCAAAACAGTCCTATAGTCCGAACTCTGCTTTGAAAAATACTCCGTTCCCATCACTCCGTGAAGACATCTGAATGTCCCTACATCCATTCTGTGCATCGAAAGGTTAAGCTGCTGCATGGGAGCAAGATTCCAAGCGGAGATTGTAAAGTCTATAGTTTAAAGCGTAGCAGCAAATAATTTTTATAACATCCATTAATCTCTTTGAAGCACATTCATGTCTCTGGAAGACAGTGGTACATGCTATTGCTAAAAGCCTGTAGCGCCAAAACTGCTGTCTCTACAGATTCATCCCATATGGGCTATTAATAGTTCCATTAGTCTTTCCTTGAGTAGTTCTAGTAACAATACCATGGTCCAAAGATTTTTACATACAGCCATAAGCAGCTAATCTTCACATGGGAGCAATGCTCTAAACTCACTGCTGGAAAGCTGCTCGGGACAGGAAAGGTCTCAGCGCTTGCACGGGGCCCGGCACCAGAGACTCCTCGTCCCGCTAGGGATATCTGCCTGCAAATTCACTAGCACAGTAGGAATTAGCATTAGCAAAACCCTGGCTTTATCATCAGGGTCCTGAAGGGCTATGGGTTTGTCAGACATTTGAATCTATCTCAATTGCCTCCTTAATCAAAAGTTCTTAGAATATAAACCAGTATGGTATTCCTGATGGCAACACTACAACACTAGGAAACACTAGGAAAACTAGGAATACAGCTTGTATTTTTTTTTCCCCAACAAATCAACAACTAGCTCATACCTGGATACCTTAACACAGGTGAACGATACTGCATCCAGAGTTGACAAAGTCCTGAAGTGGCTGGTGGAAGCAGAGAAGTCAGCTCCTGGATTTGTTCCAGATCCTTCCCCAAAAAGAGATATGGTAACTATTCCTTTAGCAGTCTTTCCCACAGGCCAACTTCTTTAAAATTATTGTTGCATCTAAAGCAAACACTGTTGAGTTTAACTGTATAATTCATTGAATTCATACTATGGAGCCACAGGAGTAGGGATGACCTATTTTCCACCAGCTTTGAGCTGATATTTAAACTTTGATCTGTCAACAGAAGTAATAATTGTCAACATTGTTGTTATTTTCTGGGAGTAACCATAGCCAAATAGGCATTTCATAAATATAAGATCTGGCTTCTACTCTCCATGAGCCTACAAATTCTGGAGATTTTCTATAGTAAGCTTGGGGGAACTTCCTACAGGATTAAGGTTTTGTTTTGGATTTTTTTTTGTTTGTTTGTTTTGTTTTTTCCTTCTCCATGCATGATGATTTCAATGTGAGTATAGAATTCAACAATTCAACATATATTGAAAGTGACATATGTTACAAAATGTTCAGGTAGTTCTATTTACCCCTTTAAGCTACTCTGACCTAAAGGTTGTCTTAATAGTCTATTTATAGGTTTGTCAAGCCAGAGAAATACCAAGGAGTGCTATGACAAATGCATTGCAGAAGGACTACCACATTATAGGTAGGAAAACCAGGAGCAAGAAAGCAACAAAGTTTGTAGTGATGCCATTTGAAATCCACCAAATTTTTCACATTGCTAGTACATCTTTCGCACAAGGTGGCAGAGATGTTTAAGTATAGGTGTCATTTTTATCTTTCCACTAGGCAGGCCTCATAGCTGAGCTGGAGCATCTCCCTGGAAGACGTCGTTCAGAGGTAAAGGCTGTGGAGCAAGATGGTGCTGGAGACCATCTCCTCCCCGAGGGACTTTCTTACCTCCCAGAGTGCAGTCCCCTCTCCCTCACACACTCCCTTCTATGAATCTGTCGAATTAGGACTGTTCTATCTAGCATTTTTGGAAGGCAATGGGAGAGTAGATACCAAGTTGGAAACTGGAGTTATGTCCCGTCTTCAATCCTTCTTCCACCTTCTGGCAATTGGAGCAAGAAAGGGATTACAGGGCATCACTCCAGCACAGAAGTGGATGCCTCTCAAGGTCAGCTGTTTAAAGCAAACCTGGCTAAGGGAGGCAGAATAGACTCAAGACTAGTTTCTTGCCATCGCTTAGTATTCCATCTAATAGTATACTTTGTTACCTCAGCATGAACACTTACAAAAAGATCATTTCTTATTCTGTCGTCAATATGATAGCTTGTATTGGTGAAGAAGGCCTAATACCACCTTGGTCTATTCTTAGGGTCTATTCTTAGGGATCTTTTTTTTCATCATGCAGTCTAGCAGCAGCAATGGCATTTGCCTCAGAACACAGAATTTCAAGTTGTATCACAGTATCTTTTAGAAAGACCCCAGCCAGAAAATTACAGAGATTATAAATAGCAACAAAGAACCCCTTCCCTTGCTCACTTCTGAATTCATCTCCTTCTTCAAAAGCCTGTGGAAGGAGAAGAACCACATCCTGTAAGTCAGCAGGCTCATGCTGTGCACAGTTACAGGCAGTTGTAAGATAACCTATAGATAATTATAAATAGTTCCCACCTATGAAAGTCTGGGGGCTTACGTGGTGCTAACTGGCAACATATCACACAAAGAAAGAAGACTTTCCAAGCTGCAGCATTTCCTTCAAGGTCTACAGTGTTATCTTTGTGATAGTGAGTGTGTTACTGGTTTTTAAGGGCCTGCTCACCACACATGCACGTGTGCATTGGTGAGGCCACATCACCCGTTTGCTCAGAGGAACCCAAAGATTTTTCCACCCGACTTCTCACTAAGTGCAAGTGACTTCAGGCAAAGTAACTTCAAGCAGTGTTAAGGCCCTGTCTCTGGGGCAGCAGGAAAGCTTTCACTTTCTTCTTTTTTCTTTTCCACTCAAAAGGTTTTGCTTTTCTGCCCATTTCCTCAATCCTTCTTTGAGCTCATAGGTCAGCACTCCCTTCGAGACCCTAGCCTGGCTCTACTGGTGTTGGAGATTACCCTAAGAGTAACAATGTCATTTGTTGGTTAGGTCTTCCACTGTTGCGGTTCACTGTAGCAGCCAAACATATTTACCTAGTTCAATGCTACAGTGGGTCCTGAGAAGCTGAGGATACTGCTATTCTGGTTCTAGAGGAGCACTCCTCTCAGGAAAACTGCATTCTGTGAATATCTCCTATGCAGGAAGAAAAAGATAACTCTCATTTTCACTGGTGCTTTGTGCATGGACAGAAAGAAGAGCTTGGACACAGGAACCTGCAGCGCACATGTTAGGTGGGCCAGGGAGAATTGCAGTTCTTCCACAGTTTTCCTTTCATCCAGCTGATGGAACCTAGGAGGCTGCTGCTCCGAAATCAGCGACGTGCAGATGGCTGGGATAACGCTGCAGGGAAGCGTATCCTCAACTGACAAACAAGACCCAGAAAGGAACATTAAGGCTCACTCTCAGGCCTCGTCTACACTTGGGAATTTTCCTCCCTCCTCCAGATTCCCACCACTGCTAGTACGAATGCAGCTGCACACTTGTTAGGGATGCTGGGAGCCATAATAGGAGAGGTTTCATCTCATCAGCCATTTGCAGCACTGTGTCAATTAACCCTCCTCAGAGCAGGGTTAACTGATACAGTGTTGAAAACGGCTGCTGGAGCCGCGCGCTGTCTGTACTGAGGCTCCCATTGTTGCTAACCCTCATGCAGCTGCAGTGGAATCAGCCCATGTGGGATTATTTTAGCAGAAATTCCCCAATCTGCAAGCAGCTTAAAAATGCAACATAGCCACCTTGTGGGCCAAAACATGCTTTGGCATCACCTCAACTTCTTTGGCTTCACCTCAGCAGGGAGATTTTCCTTACAGTCCTGACAATCCAGAGGGAAGGTGCGTTGTGTACAAAACGCTCAGGTGAGTTCAGCTCAGCACACTGGTGGGGTGTTCCTGCCACCTCCTTGGACTTCCTCTGCCCGTTCGTTCTCTCTAGCTCTGGACCTACGGATGTGTCTGGAGAAAAGGGTGATTGTCCAGTAGAGCCTCTCGTTGATTCATGCATTCATTAATTCAGAACTGTGCTATCACTCACAGAAACAGGACCATTCGTTTCTGTTTTTCATTTCTTTAAAGCAGATCTATTATGGTTTATGACTGGAGATTCTTGTTCATGAGCAATTTTGGTTTTTAACTTTTTTATGTCAACAAATAAAGCCTTACTTATGCAGAGCAGTTCCATAAAGATTCCAGCTGATTTCCTATTCTGAATGAGCACAAGTGGCTGAGTCAGTCCCACTTGTTTCCATATCCTTTAGGAAGCAGTTATGAAACAGGCTCGTGGAATGCATGGGTTTCCCCCTAGACTGAGTAAGATTAATAGTTCCAACAGCCCGTCTCTGTCCTTCTCCCTCCTCTATGACCAACACTAACTGAAACAAGTGTTGTTTTGGATTTGCTCTAGTTCTGCACAATACTGGTCTGCCAGTTATCAATAATGAGATTTGTTTTTAAGTGTGTGCAATTCAGAGGTGTGAAAGTGCTGAAACTCAGGCTTGAGAAAAACCTCAGGGAAAGACTCACTGAATCCTTGATTAATGACAGTCAGGTTTTGTGTCATGCATAGCATTTTTGGGGGGGAAACATAACATTGCTGTATGCAGATTGCTGGGCAACTGCACATGCCTCTAATTATCTACAGAGATTCAACATACCTGCACAAGGAAATGGCAAAGAGGTAGGCACAGAAGAGAGACTGTCCACAGCTCCCCAGCTGTTGCAGTAAGCTGTAGAGCCCAGCTCAGCCTGCTGGGATGTTGAGCAAAAAAAAAAAAAAAAAAATAGTTGGCCGAAACCTGGATACAGCTGGGAGTTTCCAGAAAGGGAAAAGGGACCGCCTGGCTCTTCCTTCATCTCTCTTTCTGCTGTGGTGGCTGTTTTTCTCTTGCTAGGATCCCTTTGGACAAAGTGGGGGAGTGGGCAGAGTAATGGGGCTGCCTGCAAAGCAGATGGAGCGGCAACCCAGGAGGAAGGAGGAGCAACGCATCGAGCACCCTTTAGCTCGGATGGAGCAGTGGGGATGCACGGCCAAGTTACAGGTCACCGTTGTCACACAGGAGACTGCCACTTGGTGAGCATATTTATGCATTTGCTTCAGTGGTTTGCCTTAGTCTTTTGAAAGGTTCTTGAAAGAATGGGAAAAAGTCCTACCCCAAAGCCCCGTGGAATGGGACTTCTCTCTCTTAGCCCCCTTCTCCTTCAATATTAGGTACAGTATCTTGCATATGTTTTTATATGAAACTCTGTGATTAAAAAAGTACTTAAGACTGGCTCATTTTTCTCTGCAATGAGTTCAGTTATTTCCTTTTTATACCTTCCAGAATTTACTACACCATATCTAAATATTGGCTGCAGTCCACATGTTTTAGATCATTTTCTATAATGGTCTTGTTGTTATAGAATCCTTTGTGTGTGTGTGTGTATGTGTGTGTGTGTGCGAGAGAGAGAGAGAGAGAGAGAGCTCGCACATATGTCTTGGAAGGGAGGCAGGGTGCATATAATTGTTTGGAAAAAGAAATCAGGGTATATTAATTCCATAAGTGATTTCTGAACCGATAACATAAAAGCAGTAAAAATAGTGAGCAGTGAAATTATAGACCTCCGGTGCTTTACCTTGTATGTGTGGTAAATAATACTTCTGATCCCAGCATGTTACTGTTCTATATATATTCTACCAATAAAATGATTCATTCACCTTTTATTGCTATATAATTATTTCAGATCAGATTTATTGTTGTCACATTTCCTCCTTTTTACTTGCGTTCTAAATGTAGATCCTTCAGCTTGAATCAAAATGCGTTAGTCAATTGAAAGCTCTACGAAGATGAAGCTAAGGCAGCAGCTGAAAGTCCTTATTCATTACACAAAGAGCTTATTACCTAGTGAAGACCATTCAGAGAATGCACACATGTAGGCCGTGTTGGGCATCTTGTGTACAAACAGGATTTGATGCCTTATTCAACGAACACCATTAAGCTCTGCCCAAAATAAGCGAAAAGCTTTACCCATATTGTCATAGCGTATGGATAAAGCTTATGAGGATGGAACTGAGAATTGTCTCTCTCCACCGACATTCATTACAAAATGCAATCAGTAGCTCTGTCCCAGTGGTTTCCTCTGACTCCCTCCCATGGCTCCACACACAGAGGATGCATTTAAAAGGTAAAGTGTCAGCATTCACTCAATGCATCTTCCCTCTCCACGTGGCCAGCTGCTGCGGACGGCGAGTGTGAGGCAGCTCGCACCATACCACACAAACCAGTTCACACTCACAGCAGGCTTTGCCCCTCACAGCTGCAGGCGAACGCACGGCAAATTTGCTCCCAACTCTCTTTTAAACTTTTCCTTGTACACAAGCCCCAAGACGGTCTGCAAATGCTGTAAATTCACACCACTCTTACAGTGGTGTAGGTTGCCCTTGTAGAGAAGTGCTCAACTTCCCAAAACAGAACTGATGCAGAAGCTCCTGCACTACGTAGCCCACTCCTCACCCACCCTGCAGAGCACCGAGTCAGGGATTAGGCAGTTCAGAGGGCTGTGTGGATATCCTTTTGTGCTGCAACAAATTCCACCCCCCCAAAATAGTATATTTAGTTCCTATACTGTTTTTCTTCACAAGCTAAGGTAATTGTATATTCCCGTCTATTAACAATCCCCGTATTTTTAATCAGAATTATGTTGTGTCGTATTTTCCTTGGAAATAACAGGCGTATAGTTTATGTGAAATACAAATAAATGAGGGAACGATTTTTACCTAAACGTATGAATAGCATTTTGCAATTTGTCATTGTGATATATTTATCTTTTGAACTTTAAGTGAGCTCAGCTGAAAAAAATGCTTCTCTTCAGCACATGACTGGAAAATATATTGCACTGCAGAAGTATATTGCTGTTTCAGTTTAGAAATTAGTGGCTAAATATAATTTTCCACTATACTTACTTTCTCAAATATGTAGTAAATTATTTACTTTACAGTAAATTTTTAGCACATATTCCAAAAGGTGTTAGAATCAGCATTCCCACTCAAATTAATGGACATTTTGTAAGTGTGCATTAAAACTAAGATCCTTAAGATCTTTTGTTGCCTGCTCAAGTCCTGAAACCACTGCAATATAGTTTGAATGAAACAAAATTATCAACAAAATGAGCCCCGGGGGAAGGAGAAGAAACCAGTACGGAGTGGAAAAAGACGGGCTGTCCAGTGAAGCAGTGACAATTCATAGCAGCTGAAAATGTAGCTCTGGCATCTGACTTAACACCCATCTCTTTCTAGTGGCCTGACATATGTTGCGATGTATAATCTTGAATCAAAACTCCTCATGGAGCGCGGGATGCCTGCTCTCGGCCTGCCGGTGCAGCTGGGGAAGCTGCATAGAATCATAGAGTCATAGAATGCTTAAGGTTGGAAGGGACCTCAGAGGTCATCTAGTCCAACCTCATTGCTCACGCAGGGTCACCTAGAGCACGTGGCACAGGGCTGCGTCCAAGCGGGTTTTAAAGATCTCCAAAGAAGGAGACTCCACAACCTCTCTGGGCAGCCTGTTCCAGGGCTCTGTCGCCCTCCCTGTCATGGAACCACAGTTATCATGCATAACTCGCTCCAGCGGCTACGGGGGGTTATTTGCGGCAGCAGCTCCCCAGCCCCATGAACCCCACCGTGCACGAGGGCTGCGGCGCCCTGGCAGTGCCGCCCGCGCTGTGCACACAGGCAGGGCACCCCTGCTCCATGGCTTCCCCAGGGATGCCAGGGATCGGCCGCAGGCGCGGGATCCGGCTCCTTCAGCCTGCTCCTCGCTCGCGACCGTCCTTCCGTCCCCGGGGCGCCTCGGGAGCGGCAGGAGAGCTGGCTGCAAGCTGGGCAAACTCCCGCGGCAATGGCAGCTGCTCCCAGGCGCCGCTTTGCCCGGGGGTCGTTCGCCTGTCACATCCCAGCCGGGTAACCGTGGTGTGATGGGAGAGCAGCCAAGCAGCCACGGGGAAAGGCTGGGGCCGGCTGGGAGCTGCTGCCAGAAGATTTCATGTGACGCGCAGCCCGCTCCGTGCGCTCTCCGGAGCTGTACCCAGGAAAGAGGCTCTGGGAACAGGCTGCGGGCCTGATGAATTGTCCCGCCTGCCACGAAAGCCTGCAGGCCAGAGGGTGAGCACCTGTTTCCTACACAGCCTACAGTCCTCACATTTCCAAACGGTTCCCTTCCTTTGATAATTAGATTGGGTTTTGTGCGTCTTCCCCATGTGCGTATTCGGACTACAAAGGAGGGCTGGGATTCGTAGCGCCAGTCTGGAGCTCAGGAAACACAGAATCCTCCTTCCCCATAAGGGCTCCCATGGCACCCACACGTGCCCTGGCCCTTGGAGGTGCTTAGGTGCCCATCCGAGAGGAGCAGGAATGGAGAGCCTGTTTCCTGTCTGGAAAAAGCAGATGGAAGTGCTCCCTATCTTCCAGCTGCCCTATGAAGATGAAGATATTTCTGGCCTACGAGGATAATGGCAGTCATTCGAAAATCAGATATATGAGAGAGAGTAGTGCAACACTGGAAAAAGCTGTATGAGTACCTAAGGCTAAGAAACATGTTTAAATATTTTCAGTTGTGACTCAAAATAGTAAATGATGTTCAAACAGATCTCCCTAGTTAAAAGTTCTATCTGAAAATACTCCTCCTCTTGTATTTATTTTTTTGAAGAATGATATTAGTAAGAGTTCATTATATAATCACAAGAAAATTAAAACTCTTCAGGGCATGATCCTCGTTGGGTAATTAAGTGGGGCGGTTAAAAGTACAAAGTAAACCTGAAGCAAAATTTGTACCAGCACCACACCTCGTTATGTTTCGTTGCCTAAGTCTGTCATAAATGGAGATGTTTATTACACATCTGCCATTTAAAGTACGTATTACATGCAACGTTATATTTTATTTAGATTTAAAAATTTGAAAACACACGATGATAAGCTGTGTTTCTATTAACACATGCCTCAGGGGCTAGGGGTGCATATACACATTGTGCCTCAGGTTGTGTCCCAGGTCAGCCACTCCAGAGTTACAAATCGCTTACAGAATTATATTGTGTAATTAGTGTGCCTAATTTCAGCCCAAAGAGTTTCATTAGTGTGAAAGAACAACCAAACCCTGTATATCCAGTCACATTTACTAGACCAGACTTTGTAGTGCTTTACAGCATCACTCAGTCCTCTGCTTTCAAAAGCAAATGTCACTAGGAACGCCAGAGTTTCCCAAAGGAAAAGCAGTTGTTTTCTTTCCATATTATTATTTCCTTATTTTTGTCTTTGCAGCTGCAGTGATGCTCTAAGAACTCAAATATATGGGTGGAAAGGGTATGAAAGGGTACACCAGTTGCATCCTTCTTAATTCTTCCTTCACGTTTGCGTCTCCGATCATCCTCCCCTCCTGGATTGCCTCCTTGGGCTGGCTTTGAAGAAATCTTTCACAGTAAAGTCTTGGCAAAAAATCATCTTGTCTAGGACCTGCCTGGAATGAAGTGCTCTTTATAAGTAACTCTTGATGTTTTAGATAGATCAGATCAATGGCAAAGGAAAATGACTTCTAATACCTACCTCACTGGGCTTTTCTGTATCATTTCATGTCATGGATCACCTGGCAGTCCTGATTGGTTTCTAAAAAGCAAAAGTAGCAAATACATATGCTCCAAAATGAATCAAGCCCTTCCCTTCAGACCAGACTCAGTGAACTATAAAGCTCAGTGCCACCTTCATTTCTTGCTCTTCACCTGAGGAGTCTTTCAAGGCTAAGTCTTTGCCTGGTAACGTCAGTCTACAGGAGTTGGCAAGAGGGAAGGGCTTTAACACTAGCAGTTTACAAAGCCTGTCCAGCTCTTTATTTCTTTTCATCAAGTGTACACAGCCGAATCTCCCAAATTCCTCGAAACTACACTGTAATCCAGATCTCTGCATAAAATAGCTGGCAAAAACTGAACTCAAGCTGTTCCAGGGCTCAAAGGCAGTTGTATGGTCTATTTGCGTGTGACTGAGTCTAACAACAATTACCTTAGAGATTCTCAGCTTTCTTATGAAATAAACTTCTACATTACCTGATTGTTTAAGGAAAATATCGGAAATTCAACATAGATCTAGACAGAATATTGTTTATCCTATGTATCTATGAGTTAATATTCCACACTTACAGGGAAAAGATAAATGTTTTGGTGTGGGATGATGATGTTTGCAAGACTTTTCCTTGGTTTTGAGTTTGGTCCAGTTTCTGTCCTCTTTTTCTGACTAAAAGCAAGCCTCTCCAAACAAGGACCTATAGAACATTTGCAACATACCTCTGTGCCTCTGGTCTTTAAATGCCTGGTCTGTAAAGATACATATTTCAAAGAAAAGCTAAGCTCTCTGATTTTCTTCATTTTCTTT
>JAVCKT010027807.1:1796-14872 GCA_032273925.1 Rhynchotus rufescens | reverse complement strand
TTTACCTTTTCCACACAATTCCCCTACCAGGTTAGCCCCGGTCCCTACAATTCACCAATATCTTGACACCATAATGATGAAACCACCATGTGGGTACATTAAACCAAGAAGAAAAAAAATGCCAGGATAGAAGGAGCTAATAAGTACACAACAAAACTGTTCTGCTCTGCGGTGTGTTTGAGGAAAAAAAAAGATATAAAAAATAAAAAACCCAGAAGAACAGATGTATCTGCCAGAAGTTAAATACACATCTGTTAAGGATGCTCTTCTCATATTTGGGGTCAGAAAAATATGTACAAATGTAGCACCTTGCTGATTGACAGAAAATCCTCAGTTCTGGCACCGAGAATCTTGTTTTCTTGACAGCACTTTGTTTTAAGGCTAGAGGCAGAAAAATGTCTTATGCTTGTCCTTAAACTGGAAGGCCCTTTGTTCAGGATACTTATACCATTTGCAGATAATGATGTGCATTGCAGTTTCAGCTGTCTGCATATGCATTTTTATGTTTTTTTATGACAGCTCTGCGTACTGAACTAAAAGGCCATTTAGAGCTGTCAGGAAGTGACAAGCATTACCCTTTACATTTACAATTCTGTTAGCATGCGTTGTCAGGTGGGCTCACCATTCCACCGACATATGATTTTCTTTGAAACCTGTGTATGACTTTAATTTAATACAGCAGTCTCCTTTAAAAAAAAAAGGGGGGGGGCACAACCTTATTAAGTTTTCCCTTCTCATTTATTTTCTACTTTTTTTCTTTCATGTAGTTATTTTTTTCTGCTCTTTCTATCTTTTTTTTTTATGGTTTTCTTAGAAGAGAAAGAGGGAAAGAGACAGCAGTAGCTTTCCAGCCTAGAGTATTGTAGCAAGTTCCACTATTGTAGCCTGTGGTATTACATGGGAAAGAGTTGATTTTTAGTTTGTTGGCTTACAAAGGAAAAAAAATGCTACAAGCATATGCTAAATATTGAACCAAGTTTTGAAAGTAGAAAGATCAGAATACCTTAGCTTACAATCTTGACACAAACAACATTAAATGTATTTAAATTTTTCTTAGCTAGCAATTTAGCAGTCCTGTTGAGACCAGTTTCCATCCTCATAGACCAATTCTGAATGCACTTACTCTTAGTGGATTACCCCCCAAGTCTATTTTCTGTTAAGCTTGGTTTTTAATACCTCCACTGTTGCTATTTGTCAGCAATCCTGTTTAGCTTCTGAAAAGTCACCTTTTCCAACTGCGTTTTGGATAGAAACTGACTTACTACCTGCAATAAAATTATACATGAGAAAGACAGTCCTTTCTTGTAGGCATTGACCACTAGAGCCCAAGCCAAGGGCACCCCAGGGCAGAACAGAAAACAGGTACAGAGCTGGAAGCTTGGTGTGCTTTTTTTTCTTTTTCTTTTTTTTTTTTTTCTTCTTTTCTTTAAAATAGTGAAGATGTGGGTATATTATATTATTTAAGTCTTGCCAATACATTTAGTCTTCAGAAGACTCAACTTGGCATTGTGTCCCTGGAAGGACTGGGTAACATTAAAAAACAATGCAAGGATTTTTTTCCTAAGGTTTCAATTTCCTATTTGTATTTCTTTCTCTTTCTTTATTTTATTTTCCTTTTTTATTTAGGTGTTATGTGCAGGCCAGCCTGAATGGCGCGCTCGTTAGCTCACTAAATCCATTGTTATTGGTAGGTAGTGTGGAAAGATCTGTATGGATGGTTTTGTAGTTCAAGAGGACATCATAGGGATCAGAGCAGTGCGCTTCAGAGTAAAATAACATATGTGGTTAAAAGCTAAATGCTTTGACACCAAATTCCTTTCTTGTCATTGCATAAAGGCAAACCCTAAACATTAGTTTTAGGCAGCTGGTTTTGCACATACTAGTTGACACATCTGAATCCGTGTTTCTCTACCTTCTAAGCTCTTCATCTGTCTTGAATAGATGCTCAGACAGCTTGCACGCCTGGCTAGAAGCAGACTTGCTGAGGTCACCTCTGCTGGGCTCTGAGCTGTGTCCTTTCTCCTGGGGACCTCCGCTCTCAGGCCCTTCAGGTGTTATTCCCTCGGAATTTGTGAGTGTGTGCCCTCTGTTTGGCATATTTGTGCAATTTCAATGGTTGATGCACTTGAAGTCACTGTTAGATCTCAGTTTAAGTGAAAGAAGCCAGATCCTTTACGTTTTAACAAGTAAAGCAAAATAAATATCCAACAACTATCAAGAAATGGATTGTTTTTTTTCATATACTGGCAGAAATGCCCTGAGTGGGCTGGCATAGGGAGCAGGTGGCTCTTTCGTCTTAGGACTTTCTTCTGAGAAGTTGGTGTGAGTCATTGTGGTCATCATAGACTGAGGGTCATGTCTCAGCTTTGCCACGTCCTTGGTGCTGCTGTACGGCTCTGCTCCCCGCGCCTGGGGGCCATGCAGTCCCACTGAAATCTTCCTAGAGCCTCTCACACTTCCCTTTGAAGGTCTCATGGGCAGGAGGAAAGTAGGTTGTTAAAATTTCTGACTCTTTCTTTGGTTTCTGCTTATAATAAAATGCAAGAGCTCTTTGCACCAGCTTCCTCTAGTCCTGCCTGGACTGGGACTTACTGTTCTTAAGAAAAGGGGGAAAGCTCACATGTATTCATTCCTTTTCCTCCTTTGTCACTATCTAACATCATTGCCCTCACCTGCAACGCTCTGCAGGGACCAATTACGTTATTCCAACATAGACATTTTCCATTAACTATCTTTACAAGGTTTCCTTATTCTCTTCATCGACATTCTGACTTCAGATCAAGTTTCAGCTCCTTGCAAGTAAAGAAATAGAGTCTGTATGTTCACCTAATCCTGCATATAACTGTGTATATTGTAGACAAATATTTATCTTTACAAGGTATCATTAAATATGGACCAGATTCCTCCTTTGTAGGCATCCCTTCCTCAAGTCCATGAAACATTTTATAGTGTTTCTTCTTCTCCTATATTTTTCTGTGCATTTTCACACAGCTAATTCACATACCTTTATTTTTTTATGGCCTTTCAAGGAATACTCAGCTAGTCTGATCCTCACTGAATTCCTAAGTCATTAAACCTTCTCTACATCCACCACATTTTACTCTGGGGGCTAGAAATTCCTTACTAGGTCTTCCTCTACATACCATTCTCCAAAAACACCTTAGAAGTGTGACCTCTAGATTTTTATTTTCACAAGTGCTCTGGTGTCATTCTTCCTTTTCAGAGATGTCCAAGCTTCAGAATAACTTCAGTGGTCTGAGGCTTGTATTTGCCAGAAACTGTCAGGAGTTAAGAATTCCCCCTGTACTTTTTTTTTAGATATTTTAATAGGATTTGAAGATGCAAGCAACGTCATAGATGAGTTGAGGGGCACAGTACAGCTCCCCTTCCATTCCCCGATGAATTTTTATATGAAAAGCAGGCGAAAGAAAGGAGAGAAGGGACTGCAAAGATGGCTTTAACACAGGAAGCCTCTCAGAACTATTACCAGGATTAGTCAGTTGCAAACTTAAAAGGGTTCAGGCCTTTCAAAGCCTGTACTGTGGTGCTTAGCCCTATCTCTGGAAACTGCCTCTTCTTCCTTAGACATATATATGGTCTAGATTGAGGACACCATAGGAATCCTGTGAGGATTGCACTACAGCAAAGATCTACCCTTCCAAGAAATGTGTGAAAACAAAAGCTGGGCCACAGTCAATGTGCTTCACTGTAAAATGAATAAATAAATATTATTCCCAGCAGCCTCTCTAGGGGCTTGACAGGCCCAGGGTGACGGTCATAGACATTTTGATCAGTTCAGAGCTGCTGAATTTACAGAAGCATCAGCTCTAGGTCCTCAGAGTTTACAAACTAACCCAACAGGGTGAGAGGAAACTCTTGCCCAGAGATGTGTCCTGTCCCAAGTTCGGCAAACAGTCAGTAACAAGGCTGGAAGCAGAGCCTAGCTTGCTTGATCTTGAGATACCTCGTGCAAGCCTAAGTGTATCTTTTGCAAGGACGAGGGCATCTTTTAACAAGGAGCAAGACTGAAATAATTAACATTTCATGTAAGTTCACTAAAAGGCCAGGCTTCTTCTTTATTTCTGTTCCACTTAAGAGTAGAGCCTGGCTGAGGCTTTCTTGACTGAGCCCTCTGTGACATGAAACCTATTAAAGAACAGGTGTAATTTTAATTACACCTCATTTTAACAGCCTGTGCAGGGTTGTACCTATAAACTGTGGCAAATAGATGCCAGTATAAGTGCTGCTATGGCACAGGTGAAGAGAGGGTACGTGATCTTTTCTTTGGGAGCCACCAGTTAACTTGCATGAAGTGTGGTAGAGTTTTTGTGGCAATTATGAATTATTCATAGCACCTCTGCGGGATCATAGGCCTTGTTATGGTGGATCAGATTGCTTGTCCATCTAGTTCAGTATCCTGTCTCTCACAGTGAAGAGTATGAGACAAGACATTTCAGAGAAGGATCCAAGAAACCTCAGAGACAGCAGCCTTGGAATGACCTGCCTAGAGGGAAAATCTCCTCTCTGCCCTCCCCTTAGGCAGCTGGTGGGTTGGATATGCCCTGCGGCACAATGGCTTATATCACTTATTCATATTTAGTCCTATTATTTTTATTTAGTATTTGCATTGTGGTCGTTTCTAGAGGAAGTCAGCTGGGTCAGGTCCCCCTGGTTGTAGGCACTGTACAAACATAGGGAAAATGACAGTCTCTGCATAATGTCATTGTGGGTGCTCTCATTATCCGTGCCATCTTCTCTACATATTCATCATTTCAGCTTCCTCCCGAGTTCTTCCAGCAGTGCCATGAAATCCATCTTGCAGCCTCTGTAGGATTCCCTGGATTTGTTGGCATCTGTAGTCCTGAAGGGGCTGTTAGAGCTAAGCTCTCCTGATTAGAGGCTTCTCCAAGGAAAGAGCCCCTTCCGCATCTGCAGGGGAGAAGCTGGTCCTACCATTTGCTTCCAAGCAAAGGTGGAGAAGGCAATGGCAGAGCACCGCTGGTAGAAGTGCCCCTGTGTTTCTGAAAATTTATGATACCTTAGCTTCACTTTGGCTACAGGTGTTGTCCAAGTACTCTGTAAAAAGATCCTAATGGGCTTCTGAAAAACTGTTAGTAAATCATCTATGGATTAAGCTTTCTGAGTAGGCAGCAGTTATATCGAGTTGCCAATTTCTCGGAAGAAAATCACAGTGCAGCTTCTTTCCAAAGAGTATGTGCGTGTGCTTCCAGACAAGTGCTTGCACTCAGCACCTGGCATGTCCTCTGTGCTCCTCTGAATACCACCAGTGGTCAAGAATGTAAGCCTCCTTGAACTGAACTTGAACTTGTTTGGGGGATTTATTTATTTACCACAATTTAGAAAAAATATATATTTTTTTAATAGGAAATCAAACCACAATAGCTGAAATGAAACTGGCTAAACAACCCCCAAAGTAATTTACCCTTATGGGCTTTTAGCTTTTCATTTGGCTGAAATGACATCTTAAAAAAAAAAAAAAAAAAAAAAAAAAAAAAAAAAGAAAAAAAAAAAAAAAAAAAAGGAAGAAAACAGTCTCCTCGTGTTTCAATAGTAATTCAGTCAAAACACCAATTTTTCTATTATAAAGAAATTTGGGAAAAATTTTCAACCCCTTCATTCAACCATCTGCAGGTATTTTGCTGGGTTTTCTTTTGCTTTGAGCTATTTCTCAGGTGTTTCATTCTGCAGCATTTGGCAATACAGCTTTTTGTTGGCCTCCTGTTTTCTCTGCTCACGGTTGTGAAATTAAAAATCAGTGTCTAGTCCTCTTATAAGTTTCATCACTTACATAATGTTCTTAGTGCAGAGAGCTGGTGGAGTAACCTCCAGCCTTTTACCGTCTCTCTGTCATTATTTTACTTGTGCCTTGCAGATGGGCAGCATTTTCAAATGCCCGTTCCATGCCTGGATCTGAATTTAGACTCAGGGAAAGAAGGAAGTCAACTCAAAAGCAACTGAGTGGTGCTTATTTTCCCCCGCGTGAAATTTGAGCATTGAGCACACAGACAAGCAATGATTATTTTATGGGTTTACACATTAAATGACGTGTATTTCCACAGCTTGTCAGAGCAATTAAAGTAACTGATAAGATGGCTGGAGACCCCTTGATTTTTAAAACAAGAGCTTGGCATGATGCTCAGAAAGAAACTTTGGAGAGTGTCCTCAGGGCCCTCCCTTCAGGAGCACGACGGATGCTCAGGGTTGCAGCGCAGGGGCGCAGGAACCAGGGGTTACTGTGGGCACCCAGATTGGGGAAAAGTCCAATATGCAGTTTATTTGCTTTAGAAGACTTGCTCTCTGTTTATATTTGTATTTTATTCCTGTGTGCTCATTTTCAGGCACTCTACTTATACTTACCTCTTTCAGGAATCAAAAAGTTTCTTTAATTGGACTTCTCAATCATCTTTTCTGTATGGATTGATCTTTGCCATTTTCCAAGTGCAGGTAACTCTTCCTGCAACTTCTGCTGCTGACATTTTGGTGCAAGGAAAGATGCACTAAAGGCAGCTTATGATCACTGGCCAAGCCCAGCTTTCGGCAGTCTATCTTCTTGTCCTCTGGAAAGAGTGATTGGCACTCTAAATATCTTAGAGGAGGAGTCCCATTCAGGAGGAATCCCATGCTTACCTGTAGCCTGACTGATACAGAACAAATTTGATCAATCTTGTTCTAAGAATTAACACTACTTGTTTGCGTTCTGGGACAGCTTCGGTCCTGGGCTAAAATCATTCTCCCACTGGGAAAAGGACCAGATAAACCCCACTTATTCATCCCAAGGATCTGTGGTCTGCTGGGTGCTGGCAGGGCTGGGCTTGGGGAAGGGTTTGCTGGTGGTCTCAAGAACACTTGCTGGAGCTCCTCAGAGTTGATCGATCACATGGAGCTGGCATGCCTCCTCCTTCCCAGCTGGTAAATATCGTTAAAAGACAGCTATAAATACATTAAATACTTTCCTAATATTACTTTTCCATGAGGTCTGCTGCTGCTGTTGCCACAGGGAAGCTGATCAAGAATGTGAGGGGAGGTGATCTCCACGACCATGAAAACGAGGGGAGGGCTGCACGGTTCAGCCTCTCCGTTCAGACAGGATCCACGCGTTGCAATAACCTGCGAATGCAAGGAAGGATTAGTGATGGAGCATTTCTCTGTTGGTTACTGTTCATTGATTGCTTAAGACAAAAAGCTGGCTCTGGTCTTTGCTTAGCAAATTATGTCATTCTTGTTCACGAAAAAGGAGAGCTTACAGTACAGTTTCTAAATTAAAGCTGGTGTTTCAAAATTAAAAGCAGACAGGGCAGATGTGCCTAGGAGAAATTTATATCCGTATCTTTGGGGAATCAGCTAATCGTTCTGCCAGGACTTAAAATCAGCTTTTCCTGTGTAGGACTCAATTGCACCACACCTATATAAGCCACACTGAATAATGTGGAATTAAAATGTTACCAGATATTTCCTTAACTTTGCCATGTGAAAAATGAAGGCAAATGTTGATGAAACCCAGAAATTCCGGGATCCAACAACATGATTTAATATTACTCAGGATGATTTTACAAAGAAAGAGAGGGTTCAGAGTCCAACCGATCATCTCTAGCTTAATAGGCAGACATGTAAGATACTGAAAGATTGATTAGAACCATGTGAAACTGCACCATATAGTATTACTGATAATTCTTGTAGAGATATTGAAAAACAGACCCATTTATTTTGGATCCCAGGTACATTATAGTGATGCTATGTTGTTCTATACTGAAATTTGGCCAGAATAGGTCAAAGCAAAAACATTCTTCTTTTTTTTCCCCATTTAAAGTGAGATGTTAAAAATGAGAATCTGTTATCAATTTGCAGTGCTCAGAATGGACTGTTTCATTTGCTTTTTCAGTTATGTATTTTCTATATTTTCTATTAAAAAAAAAAAAAAAAAAAAAAAAAAGCCTAATTGGATTCAGGGTTCATTAGTGAGTTGGAGCAGAAATGTGATAAAAAATGCAGATTAAAAAAAATGCATCTGTAACATTCACTAAAACAAGGTTTTCTTTAATGGTCAAAAATATATGAAAATTTTTTCACCTTCCATAAGTAACATGGACCTTAAGAAAAACTAACGTACTCAGAAATTCAACCAAGACCCTTGCTTGCGGCGGGTGCATTATGTATCAATATACAAGTACAAAAATAAGCATGCAGAAAATAGCAGCTCGCACACACGTTCTTCCACTTCTGATGTTAATTTTTTTGTCCGTTGCCTTTGATCACTTTCTCACTGAAGTCGGCTGCCAGGCTCTCTAAAAGCGGGTGCCCCTGAGAGTTTCCTACCAGCCCTGGGAGTGCGTTGCCAGCGGGTAGAGCGCGCGTTGAGCTGTTTTCTGCTTGCCCTAATCGGTGCTTCCAGCCCCGGCTCCTCCTTGCTGTCAGTGGCTGCCCGTGGGAAATTGCTACTGGGATCCGAATTAACCAGAGAGCAGGTGTCAGTGCTGACCCTGCCTGTTGGACCTGCCGAAACAGCTGGCAAAGGAGGACACTTTGTCCCCTTTTTCAGTCCGATTGGCATATACTGTATATACATCCTATGCTGCGTTGAAACATACCCTACAGAAATATTTAGAAAGTTTGGAAAAGTATTCAGGTTATTTTTTTAGAAAAGTATTCCGATTATTTTTTAATATCCCTTCTAAAAAAAATGTCAGGGCTGTAGTTGCTCTCTGCCAGCGTGCAAGCGATGAAGAAAAGTGTCGATGCCTTTTAAGCACATCTGAAAAAGAGCATAAGTTAGCATCTTTATTATGGCAAAAATATCACAATTGTAGAGGCAGTTAGCTTGGATTCTTCCTGGGAATCTATTCTTTCCAGTAACATAAAATTTGATAAAGTTTCTAGCCCTGCCGTTTCATGAGAATTTGGGTCGTAAATCTGTTCCTGCTTCGGGAGTCAGACTAAATAATCCAGCGCGGGCCCCTGGCCAGTGTGATTTCTGGGAGGGGAAATGTAACTTTGCAAGGATGAAAAAAAAGGAAATATTTCTCCTGTGGGCTTTTTTTTTTTTTAATTTTTATTATTATTTCGATTTATTTTATTTTTAAATAGCAGCTGTGTGGATCTGCGGATGGGCTTGGAAAGTTGGCCGTGGTCCCGGGGGAGCGGGTTCGCGGGCAGAGCGCGCAGGTGGAGCGAGCTGCGGGCGCGAGGGGGCCGCGCTCACCGCCACGCTGCCGCGCCGCCCTCCCTGGCACCTCTCTCCCTGGCACCTCTCTGCCTGGCTCTGCCCCGAGCCCCTTGGCAGGGATGTCCCTCCTCAAAGCCGTGCGCTCCCGTGTAGGAAGCAGCTGCGATCCCGCTGCCTGCGCTTGATTAGAGCCGCTGGCAGCCGCTGGTGCCCCAGGTGGGCTTTTCTTGGCATGGGGGTCTGGCCTGGCTCTTGCCTCCCTGCACAAGGGGCGCACGGCCAGGAAGCGCCCTGGGAGCCTCCCGGCTGCATGGGAGCGCGTGTCCGTCTGCGTCCGCTCCCAGACTGGGGGAGAGCCCCATGCAGGACCCCGAGGGTGAACCCGATGTCTGCTCCGGGTCTGGAGATCACACGGTGCCAGACTGTGCCATGGCGCAGTCAGCACAGAGATGCCCGGTCAGCTGGTTTTCGTTCGGATTGGGTTGGTCTGTAGGGGCTTTCCATCACCGGGAGAAATGTCCACGGGGCTGCTGCGAGTGCAGGATCCCTGGCAGCCTGGGACTCTGCACCTCCTGCCTCCTCCTCCGGACGAGGAGGACGGCGAGGTCCTCCTGATGGGATGGATGCACGTGCCTTGTGAGCGGGCAGCAAAACCCTGCAGAGCCTCATGGCCTCCAGAGAAAGCAAGTGCAATGCAGGCATTGGAGAGGGAAAAGAAAAAATTTCCCAAGCCTCAGTGTATTCAGAGCATGTGGAGCTGAGGCTGGGAAATGGAAACGC
This sequence comes from Rhynchotus rufescens, assembly GCA_032273925.1. Taxonomy (NCBI): domain Eukaryota; kingdom Metazoa; phylum Chordata; class Aves; order Tinamiformes; family Tinamidae; genus Rhynchotus; species Rhynchotus rufescens. The sequence goes on along the minus strand of JAVCKT010027807.1, from coordinate 4,911 downwards.
TCAGGCCAAGTCAAAGCAGGGACTAATGCCTGGCTTGGGGCTTTGCTCCCCCGGTATTTCCCCCCTGCTTGAGTGGAAACTAGAACCTGAATGGAAGGAGCAGTGAGGGGAAATAGCATCTCCCTGTTAGCCTGGGAAGTTCAGGAAGCTGATGGTAGTGCAGGGAAGCTGCAAAACAGGCAGGGTTCCTCTGCACAGCATAAACCCAAGAGGCCTGAGGGAGCTCTAAGTAGGTCCTATGACCATCCCCTGAGAGGCCTCAAGATATACGGGATACAAGGATGGAGCTTCCGTGCCCTCCATTTCTCAGCAGGGGAGAGTACTCAGCAGGTAGGGCTTGGACAGTAGAGAAGTGAATTTAGCCAGAAAAGTCTCCTGCAAGCTCATAGGACCTTGTTCTCCTCCTGGTCATGATAGCTGTTTTCTGATAACAATATTATTTGCCTCTGGTCTTCTGGGAGAGCTGCCGACATCATTAATCAAAACCTCACGTTACTTACTGGTACCAAAGTATCCTTGCTGCATCATCAATCATAAACGCAGCCAAGGGTGAGCTCGGGATATCTAAGGAGAGCAAGAGATAGTGGGGTGGGGTGAGGGGAAGGAGAAGCGAAGAGCCTTAATTATCCAGTGGACTTTGGTCCATCGCTCACCTTGGAAACGTTTCTACAGCTCTGTTTTGGTCGTGCCTCCTTCTTAAATCCTTGTAAACAGCACTTTCAGATAGAGAGCTTCATTCCACCGCGCTGGGTACCCCACTGCTTCTTGAGCTATTATTTTAATAAGGCCTATTTTACAATTAAGGCACCATGGGCTTTAAATTACATATAAAATAAAATGTGGAAATTGAAGCATTAAGCGCGCGGCAGCCGCCGGAGCCTCGGCAGCCTCGCGGGAAGCGCGGCAGAAGGCAGAGGGCTGGCGGCCCGCGGGGACCCGACGGGATCGCGCTGCCCGAGGGACGCGTTTTTGGGGAGGTCTTTGCAGCTGCGGGCTCCGGCCACAGCATTGGGGGCACAGGGGACCCCAGATGGGGGTTTTCTTCTCCCGGCCGGCCCGGCAGTTTGGGTTGCGCTCGCCGCTGCGGTCTGCTGCCATGCGAGGAGCAGCGCTGGCTCCAGATGGCTGTAAAGGTTAACGAGGAATTTATGCAGAGCTATATACAAATCAGCCCGAATCTGCTGGCTGCAAACAACAAGCCGCCGACATAAATTCAGTTTTCTGAGCATATGCGGCTCGGTCACTAAGGGAACCGGGAGGACGACAAGCTGTTGTGCAGAGCGTCCCCTCTCGCTGCCACCGGCGAGGGGACAGCACCTCCAACGCGGGCCCAAGCAGTTGCTTCGTGTGATCCCTAGACCTCCCTCCTGCTGCAGGCCTGGGAGACACCAAAGGGTGCAAGGAGCATCACGGGACCCGAGGAGAGGTCGATGTTTTTTGGCAGGATGTGGCCCTTGTGCTGAGAGGGAGGGAGCTGGGCCATGGCTGGGGGCATGAGCTGCAGCTTTGCAAGCCCTTCGGCGTACAGGAGGCTCTTGCAAACGTGATCTCTTGGGAAAGGAGCCTGACAGCGCCGCTCCCGCTGCCTTTGTGTAAACAGAGCCATTAAAAGGGTTACGGCTGGTTGTGCAAAAATTAAATTTAAAAAGAAAAGCCATTGCCGTCAGAGACTGAGTACCCTGGAAATGCTGTCCTAACACTGAAGCTGCTAACTGACAGACATGACTTTTCAAAGGCAAAGTTTTGGGGGAATATGTGTCCCTCTCATAACGTACAGTGCACGGGAGCCTCCCAGGAAGAAGCTCGGAGAAGCTGCGGGGCTGTCTCTGAGATGCGGCCTGGGAATCTCCTCTGATTATTCTCTACCTTCTCTGCACGGAGCACATCAGCTCCAGGCACTCATCTCCTTCCCCACAGAGTCCAAAGCTCAGACGCTCCTCCTAGAAACAGTGGTCACCGTGGCATGGGCTTTTTTTTTTTTTTTTTAATTGTTTTTAAGTTCTAAGCAGATCAAAGGCAGATGCAGGCGAAGTTGCCCCGTTTCTGTGCTGCGGGCTGCGCGCGCTGCCTGCAAGGGGAGAGGAAGCCTTTGAAGGGGCTCGGCTGGAGCTGGCCAGCGCGCTGCTCTGCGGAGCCCCTCGGCTGCTTCACAGGAGGGGACGCAGGAGCCAGCTCCAGCTTAACCTCCGGATTGCGTCTGCTCCGCAAGAGCAGGGAAAGGGGAGCGCGGGCTCCTGCTTTGCCCCCTTGCTGCTCGCCCAGGTAGTGAAAGGGCTGGCAAACAATCTTGCCACAGGAAAATAAAGGTATTTGTTAATGTGCCTTGTGATATACAGTGGGAGATAAATAGTGCTGCATATCATTATCTGCCCAGCTGGCTCTTTATTTCTGAATGTTTCTCAAATTTAGTGCAGTGCAGTTCTTAATTTTCCTGGACCTTCCGAGTCCTTATCTGAAGTATGTTATTGAATTAATCTCTTTGCTTACTTGGATTTAAGGATTATTTATGTGTGGTTCCACCCTCCTTTTTGCTTTCATGCTGCCCCATGGGGCTACTCGTAGTTACTCGCGTGTTGGTGGCAGTGGGACCTGGTATTGACTCGCTCTTGGCTGGACCTGCAGAAGAGCCAAACATGAACAGTTGCTGCTCGGTGCTGCTGGGAGCATGGCCAATAGTTTACATTTAAATCAGAAGCAGTGAAACTGCTCCGTGCAGGGTTGCCCACTTGGTCTGCCTTGGCTTGTGGGATGATGTATAATAGCAAGAGTGTTGTGAGCAGCAAAGATGTAGGTCTTGCTTACACCCACTTTCCTGCCACACTCTCCCACTTTGCCGGATGCAGTGGCCTGGTTTGGTGACCTTTGCGATTTTTCCAGCCCTCCTTCAATTCCATCTACTACCAGCATCTCCCTGTGCAGTGTTTATTTCTCCAGTATGGACATTCAGTCCTACCTACAGAGTCACCAGGGTATTCAAGCTCCGCTGGAGTCCCCGGGCATAGGTGGGACTTAAGTGACTGTGGATCCAGCACTGACCATCAGCACAGGAAATAATTTCCATCCTTGTGTCTGAGGCTGGGAAAAGCCTCCCACGACCACACAAGCAGCTTATTAT
>JAVCKT010027806.1:24769-41356 GCA_032273925.1 Rhynchotus rufescens | reverse complement strand
TCCTAGTTGCTCTTCTCTGGACCCTCTCGAGAAGCTCCACGTCCCTCTTATACTGGGGAGCCCAGAACTGCACACAGAAATCCTGCTTCCAGATCCAAATGTCACCACTGTTCTGTTCAGCCCTTCTTCTTGACTTTGGTGGGGAACCAGAGTTTGTATTATGCCTCTTCCACTATGCTGGATGCTGCCTTTCTTCTTTTTATTTATTTTTTTCTGTGATCACTAGATATCTTCAGTTCTGCAATATGTTCCTCTTCTGAACAATTTCCCATCCTCATCTCCATGATGAAGTGACTCCAGCTCTAGTTCCCATCCCCACCTATTGGAAAAAGTCCAGGCACCCCTTTGAAGGACAAACTTTATGTGACACTGGCCCATCCTTCAGGGCAAATACAAACTAGTAACATTGGGCTCAAACTACTCTTCCACTGCTCTGAGCTGAGACACAGTACTTTTTTCTCCCTCTCAAAAACTTTCTCCATTTTCATGACTCAAAAATTTTGACCAGCTCTTTTGTCGGCTGGAAAAATAAAAAACAACTCCACCCCCATCTTTCCTTTAGTTTTTTATTTTCCGTTTTGAAAGCTTAGTCCTTTGTTGAGATTTGCAGCTCTCCCAGCGGCTCATCTCCTCTCACCCAATCTCCCCTCGTCAGTGGGAAATGATCCTCGCTGGTCCTCGTGGTGTTACCCCAGCACCATTCCCTTGGCTCCAGGAGCCGAGCCCTGCCTGATGGTATGGTAATGCCATGAAAGGATCCAGCATATTTCCCAAGAGAAACAACCCAGTTGAAAAACGAAAGCTCAGGCCTGGGATGATGCAAGGTTGGTGCTGATGGCTGCCTTGGCAAAGGCTAATAATGCAGTTGAGAGAGGTGGTTTGGGCTAACTGAGCTTTGCCTCCTCCTCCTGGATTCAAAGATGTGCCCAGGGCAGTCCCAGGAGCGAAGCAGCAGCCTTGCTGGGCTTTGTCAAGTACAGTTTAACTGAGCAAGCTCAGCCGGGCTCCCCAGCTAGACTCCTGCAGCCCTCTTTAGCTCCCCTGCTGCGGGCGCTAGCAGTGTCCCAGTATATGAAGCCCAGAAGCAGCGGTGCTGGGAATGGAGTTTCCCGCCGGTTTTCACCCCAAAAGCGGGCTTGGGGCTAACTGGTGGCTGCCCTGTGACAGCAGCGCCGAGGAGCGGGAGGACAGCGCAGGCGGCCCCGGGCTTCAGCCAGCGCCTAATCCCATGTGCGGCTGAGAGGATCAAGAGATAGAAAGGTTGCTCCCTGTAAATCCTTTTGAAGTCCGTTCCAACTGCTTTGCTGGGAATTCACTGGCCGGGGTGCCAGAGGGGACGCTAAGCTGAGTAGCCGCGGGAAGCAGGGGCAAGCTAGGCAAGGGGGAGCCCATGACCCCAAAAGTGGCCACCGCGAGGCCTGCAGCCTCGTGCCCCCCATCCCATGGGCTAACGGGGCGCCCGGTGTGGGCCACCAAGTCACGCTGGTGGGGAGAGCGGTGGCCGACGTGTCAAGCTTGATGGAGCCCTTGGGCCAAGCCCAGCGGCTGAGGGCCGGAGGGCTCCTCGTGGGCCCAGGCCCAGCTCTGCCCTCGCCCAGCCGCGCGCTGCTCCCCTCGCTGGCGTCCGTGATCAATTCCTGCTCTCCCGGCCGTCGTTCTTGGCCGCGGGCTCGCGCGGTGGTTTCCCTTCCCCGGCACGTGACGCGACGCCGCTGGCTGGCTGCTTGCCCCAGGTGGGGGACACGTGCGGCGGCGGGGGACACAACACACTGCCCCACGGGCCGGGCGCCGCGCGGGGCCGCCCGCCCTCGCGCTTCGCCTCGCGCCACAGAGACAGGGCGGGAAAAGGCATCCGTGTTCTAACAGCCCTTTCCCGCCTACCCCGCTTCCAACCCTTAAACCTTCCCTGGGGACGCGACTGGGAGCTTTTCCCTGAAACCACCAAGACCAGAAGCTGCCTTTCTTTTTCCGACAAAGCTCCCACACCTCAGCAAACGCAGGGGCTCTCCGGAAACCTCGCGCCACAGCAGCCCCTGCCCCAGCTCGTCCCCCAGCCTTGCACAACGGGCCCCTCTCCACGTATCTGCCCTCCGCAGCCGGGATCTCCTCTGCTCCCGAGGCCAGTGCCCCGAGCCATGGCCCGGCGCTGCCCGGCCATTGACCCCCTCTAGGGCTGCCTGCAGCATCCAGCTCCCCTCCCTCGCCTGCGCTTTTTAATATTCCTCTTTTTTTTTTTTTTTCCTTTTTTCCCTGTGAAAATGCAAACCACACAGTCCTGCTCCCTGCTCTCCCTGTGCCGTGCTTTCCTGTAACTCAGAGCCCTTTTTCCTTATTTCACAGTGCTTGCTGCAAACCCGGCTTTTGCAGTTTTAAAGCAGACCCTGCAGAAATCCCTGTATGAAGATGCAGTGCTAATTACAGCTAAATTATTTTTCCTATGAGGGACTCCCTTGGCATTGGGCAGAGCAAGCATAAGGTATGACAATTATTTCAGGAGGAAAAAAAAAATCCTGATGGGGTGACACCAAACACCTTGTTTAGATATAGAGAGAGGAGACTGAATCAGTAGGTGAAGGGGATGTGAGGTAAGCCAGGCAAAACTTTCCACCATGATGTACGCTGGGCACAGACAAAAGGCCACACCTGCGGTTTCACTAAATCGTCTCACCTGATCTGGCACTGCTGGTTACTGACTGACGCTGGCAAATTCCAGTGCTGCAAATCCTATAAGGAATTTCTTCCTCTGTGTATCAGCAGGGCACTTTGATCTGCCTGTGACTAGAGCAGCTGGGGCTCCCGGATGGGCTGTGCTTCTTCCTGGCTCCTGACGGAGCCTCCGGCTGCATGGGGCTCCCCTCAGCCCCTGCATCCAGCAGCCCCTTCTGCAGCCGTGGCCTACGTTCAGGAAGGCTGGAGGGACCGATTTGTGCAGGGTCTTCTGCAATAGGGAGATTGGGCTTGGAGTTGACCTTGTCCCATTTATCTGCGTTATGTAACGTCTTCCCGTATGGGCTGCTGGCTACGTGACACCTAACTATTTAGGCCAATGTAGTCTGTGACAAATGTGATGGTCGGCTTGGGGGAGGGAAGTGGGAAGCCTTGTTCTGCCTCCGACCCAGGCAGGAAGGGGAACAGCTGGAAGCCTTGCAGCAGGGTCACTCCTCAGCTGACACAAATTTCCCTGTCCTGCTGCTGGTGGGAGATGCCCCATTTCAGCTGAGCTCAGCAGCCCTGCACGCAGGGCCCCGTTTCTGCACAAGAGCTGGCTTAATAAATCAGCACGCTCCCTCTGACCAGCCTGTTCAGGGCAGGAGGGGTGAGAAGGTAACTCTGAGATGTGGGGCCATTGCCCCTGTCGATGGGGATCAGAGGTTGGTCCATCAAGCTCCTTTGGACACAGAGTAGTTCCTACTACTGGAGGTTTGTGTTTCTGCCCCGCAGCTTGAGGAGCTGGGGTTGCTACTGTTCCTTAGGATTCAGGATGCAAATCTGCAGCAATGTTGGAAGCAGGAAAGTGAGGTGGAGGTGGTAGCAGGACTTCATAGTAGTTCAGGAGGAGCTGAAAATTGGAGTTCAAGATTGATGTTTGGGGTGGTTTGAATAAGAACAGCATGTGGAGTTCTAGGTACATGGTCCCTTATTTCACAGCAGAGTTGCTATTAGCTTGCCTACAGAAAATGTATTCTGGGCTTAATTTGTGGCATTGCTGCCTGCTTTGCCTGTCACAGAGGCTTTCTTGTCACTCCCTGATAAGAGAAGGGAGTCTTTTCTTCTGCTTCTACCTGTGTGTGAGGGGACTCAGGGCAGGCCTTTCTATCTCTTTCAGTGATGTGTTGAGTGACTTCAGCCCAGAACATCCAGGGCCTTTCTGGGTATGCTGTCCCCCAGATTGACAGTCAAAGCCTTCCACTTTCCATTCTAGGGGCAGCATAGTCCAGCCTGCCATGTTGCAGTGCCTTTATGCAGCAGTAAAGCAATGTGGATGAGAGAGAGGAAATGCAGAAACACCATCCAGAACAAATATCAGTCCAGTAGCAGACTACTGCTTAGAGGTACTTGAGGAAAGCCATGACCAGAGCCTGGCAGGGTCTCTGCCACTGCTCTGCTATGTCATCAGGAGCGTATTGCTTTCTCCTCAGCCTGCCTTCTGGCCATTTCTTTGCCCTGCCTGTTTTGGTTGCATTCCCTCCAGGGGAAGGGCTATGCCTTGCTATGCTATACAATAAAGCCTCATTCTCTCCCGAGAAGGTTCATTTGGAGCCTGCAGTGCAAAACCAATAAATTAACACTGGGACATAATCAGTCTTCCTTGCCAGGATATTTGGTATGTGGCTGGGCTGCTCTCCCTGGTCTGTCAGGGGTCGCAGCTTTGAACCCCAGCAAGGGAGAGAGGGTGTGTGGGTCGCCGTGGCTGGGTCTTGGTGATCTGCTGAGCACAATGTGGTGGCTGGGCAGCTCTCTGGCAACTGTGGAGCCTCCAACAGCATCAGACAGGACAGCATCTAGCAGACACCATATATTCATAAATGGTACTATAAATCTGGCTTATTTTGTCGTTGCTCACAAAGCTCTTTCTTCAGCAGGAACTTCATCCAAGATGTTGCTGCCGTCAGGGTTAACAAACAGCTCCCTGGAGCTGCTGGCTGCCTTGGCCACCAGTGGCTGGGCTTCCAACCTCATGCTGCCTGTGGGGGACCTCCCTTCAATGTCCTCGCTACATTTGCAAGCCCGAGTCACGCCAGGACCCTGGGCTAGTTGCCTGGACCATCCTCTCACGCACAGGAGGTCCAGCCTGGCTGGGCTATGGAGAGTTCTCTGTGGTGTGAGATGCTTGTGGACATTCCTCATCTAAAGGGGTTTTCTAGCAAGGGAATTCCAGCATTTCCAGAGTTTCTTTGTTATAGTGTGATATCAACTTAAGAGTCAGGCCTTCAGCAGCACCGTTTCTTCTTGCTAGCTTGAGACTAGTGCTTACCTGCAGACCTTATTTTTCATTTTCAAGTGTGAGGGGAGTGAGGATGTCATCATTTGTCTGAAACGGCAGATATATTATTGCAAGAAGTTTATTTGTTTTTTCAGTGTAACTTGAATTTGTGCGGTAAGTAAAGCTGTGTAGCTTGAATATTGTAGCTATATAAAGAGAAACCAGCTCCTACAGAAAAACTTCAGTGGCAGCACAGGATTCCTGGGAAGTATTTACGGACATGCAAAGACCCTCTAGTGATGGATCCTGGCAAATTCAGAGTTGCTTTAGTCTCAGGCTAGGAGGACAAGTTTCTACCTGAGGAAAATCTGCTGCTGCGGAAGAGATTCACTGGATGCTTGGAGGTAAGTTTCTTCCTCAGAGTATCCCTGCAAGGCCAACATGGAGACTCCTCTCTGGACAAAAGGGATCATTCCATTTGCACCGACGTTGCCACTTATTTAGACGTTGAAGCCTTCAGTCTTTAAGGCTGCCTGTCAAGCACCTTTCATCAGGAGCAAATTCTCTTAAGCTGGAATTTGCCTCTGGACAGAGTTAGAACCACTCCCAAATACCACTCGTCACGATTCCGCCCTCCCTCTCAGTGGGGCTGGTGTTGAGGCTTTGCTCAGGGCCTCTCACCCCTAAGGATCCGCGTGAGGCCTTCTCTGCAGCCTGTGGCCACTCTCAAGCTCGTGCCTCTGGAAGGGGATTTTTGGCCTCCTCTGGACTTGCTGCCTTGGGGAAAGGGCAAGCGGGCACGTTCTGCGTGTGCTGGGCCGGCCTGGCTGCTCTTGGCCAGGACTGTCTTGGTCACCCAGTTCATGGGTGCTGTGATCGCACGCTCTTACTAGGTGATTATGTTTCCATATCTTCAGTGAGTAATTAGTCACGTGGTCGTAAACAAAGTAAATAACCCCTAGAGAGTTAGCAAATTAATCGTTCAGTAATGGCTTCAAATGTCAGGAACTGTCCACAGAGACTGGCAGCTACTTTCTGTTTTCTTTCTTCTGTGTCTCAAAAGCATCTAGTGTCTTTGTTTCTTATTATGCCTAACACGCCGCAGGCTGTTCTGCTTATAAGCCAATTGACCTCAGTGGATTTGTTAGTAAATCCAGAAAATTTGGCCAAACTTTCTTTCTCTTTCTGTCTTTCTCTTTCTGTCTTTCTCTTTCTGTCTTTCTTTTTCTGTCTTTCTTCATAGTAAGTTCCTTTTCTTTTTAATTTTACACTGGTGTTGATAGTAATAGATGCATCCTTGGCCTTATTCTTCTGTGATCTTTCTATTTTTGAAAGTCTTTGAAACTCAGAATAAATATTTAGGCCAGATTCTTAGACAGGGGCCGCTTTGCACATAACATCAGGGATTTCAAAATGGTCATGATAAAAATTAAATCTGATTAGTATCTATTTTATTTTTTTATTACTTGTTGTTCTTTTAACACGTTTCCAGCCTCATGAGTCATCAAGAAAACCCTGGGAGGCCCAAATACCAGGTAACAGATATGAAAATGTTAATATACCATGTTGGACTTTAATTTCTTATTTTAAACCAAATTCATGAAGCTTTTGGAGCTTCATTCATGCTTTTAGTGCCTGAGGTTGCCACTGCCATATTAGAATACTACTTTGCTTTCTGGTGTGGCTTTTAATCAGTGTTTATTTCTGTGACTTACATGAGCTCAGTTGCTTTCTCAGCTCCCCCTCAGCACTGCTGCTTCTGTTGGCCTCTGGTGTTTGCTGCCTTAGTGCTGGCTAGGAGAGCTCAAGCACTGTTCAAATCTTCACTCATGCCCCTAGGAATGCTCCTGCTTTTGTGTAAGATAGACTCTATCTATAATTTTTTTCCAGATACATTTATGAAATACTGATATATGTCTTTTTTCCTTTTTTTTTTTTTTTTGGGTGGGGGGGGGACGGGGGACATATTTATATATTTCTGGAGTGAGGCTGCCATGATAGATAACCAGAGGAAAGCAGTTCTTTTTGGGGAAAGCTTCCTAATTAGCTCTCGGTCTGTACTGGGACAAAGCCTCAATATTTCAATTATTGTAGCAGAAAGAGTTGTGTCCAAATTTCCATTTTCTGTGTGTAAAGTGTGATTTCCAGATTACAATGTACATTTTTTTCAGAGATGGAATATGAGGGGGGTGTGCTAGTAGCTTGTGCCTTGGGAAGTGAATTGAGAGTTGTCCAGATCCAAGACTCAGCTTAGCTTCATTTTGAGCAAAATCTCTCTCCCTCACCATGCAAAATCAGATATGAGGCTGAAGCCTGTCCCAGGGCTTGGGCTTGTTCTCTCTGGCCACTGGGAGTCTGTGACTTCTTTCTACCCCCACCAAGCACAAAGTGTGTGTGCATAAGAGAAGACAGACAGCTGGGCTGTGTCAGACCAAGGGTTCGTGGAGCCCAGAATCCTGTCTCCCACAACGACTGATAGGACAAGTTCAAAAATGAGCATGAAATAAGGGCAAATGTATGGTGATCGTTCTCCCAAATGGTCTCTGGCTTCTGACAATTTGTATTTTGGGGACTTCCTGCGGTAGACCTGACTTTATTTATATATATATGTATATATATTATATTTTTATATATATATAAAGTATATTTATATATATGTGTGTGTGTGACATATATATAAATATATAATATATAAAAATATATATATATTATATTTATATATATTATATATATTCAATATAATATATATTTATATATATATGTCACACACACACACGCACATACATATATGTATTTCTCTCTCTGTACATTTGTCTTGTTTTTCGAAGCAGTGTGAACTTCTCATACCTACAGCATCCTGCGGCAAGGGCGCCTGCAGTTTAACTGCCTGTTGGATAAACAGACACCTCTTACTGCTTGTTTTCCCTGCCACTTTCATTTCATGCCTCTGGCTCTTGTAATGAATGCCAGCAATTTCCTTGGATGAATTTTTACTGAGGCCTAGCTGCCTCTCAAGCTGTTGATTGCAAATAAATATACTGTGGGATATATCCACAGCCTTAGAAATGGAGGAGGTATCCTGATCAGGAAGAGGCGAGACCCTCTCTCCTCCTCTTTTCTGTGCCTTCTAAGTTCTTACATTAAAATCAGGAGCCTAATGCAGCTATGGAAGCTTATCTTTTGCTAGTGTGACCAAAAATGTCTAGAGCCGCTCTACCCACAGGAGTAATTTCCAGTCTCTGCATCTTGGTTGAATATGCATTGCCACTGTGCATGGGGACACCAGCAGAGCCTGCTCTCAGTAGGTGGCATTCTCTATCAGAAGACTCCCTTCCCCTACGAAGTCTCCCCAGACACTGGCCCTGATTTTACAATGGGCATGATCTAGGACCGTGCACAACACATGCTTAACTTTAATCCACACATGCTTAAATGCCTTTTGAACGTAGCTTTGCTCCATGCTTGTTGCTGGAGAAGCCTGTTAAAGGCCCGACAAAAACAGCTGCTGATTTCTTACCTTGCATTGCTCTTCTTGGGCAGCAAAGCCTGTGTGTTTGTTGTTTTCAGGAGTCCTCCACATGGCTGCTGACACCTAATGCAGGAATTGCCTAGATGATAACCAGCTTTATTAGCTGTTTAATATAAACACCAGGCACCCTGGGTGGTGCTGGGTCTTGTCTGAGCTGCTTCACAGCTGGGCTTTTCTACGAGGATCAGTGCTTCACAGCAGCCCCATAAAACTCTCCTAGCCTGCTCTGAAAGGACTCATTTTGCTGCAGGTACGGGCTCTTCTCTTGCTGTAGCTTGTGGTGTGGCTGCTGTGATGCTGTGACATGCTGCTGGCAGTGTCCAGGGGTGTGATGCTGTTCCTAGAAGTAAGCAACGCTCTGCTGAGAGCTACTTCACCCTACCTGGTGTTGTTTGCAAAGCAGAAACTATCTGTCTGTCGTCATGCTGGGGATACTGAGCTCGGATTATTGCCGTTGCAATGATGTGTGGCATCCCCACTAAGTGCTTAGGCTCCTTCTGCTCATGTCTGTCTGCTGGGGATGCACAGCTCTCACGGAAGCACAGCACGTTGCTTCATGAGCCGCTCTGCTGAGGGCTGAGTGGTGCCTGGCTCTGCTTTGGGAGTGCAGCTCTGCATCTACTGAAGTTCTCTGCAGCTTATTTCCCTCGCAGAATTTTCCACTCCTTATGCAAGGAGGTTAAAATAGAAAGGAAAGGATGGCAGTGCTCTGCAGGACAGGGAGCCAGCACAGCTCACTGATTTCGGAGCCTACCGAGGGATGAGGAGCCAACCTGAGCTGGTTTTTCCCATTCCTTCTTGCTACGGATGTTTTCCGTCTGCTGCAAAGGGATGAGCTACAGCTGAGTGGGACTTTGGCAAGGAGGAAGGCAGGAAGTATACATTGCACAGAGGACTTGACTAAGTGAAGGGGCCCAGGAGTTGGCAGGCTACAGCCTAGAACTGTGGTGAGATTTTGGCTGAATTTCTGGTTACCATGTGGATCTGAGGAGTTATGTCTACAACCAAGTGAGTAATGCCTTAATCATGTATCTGGGGCATTTCAACCCTCTTCATGTTGCTAAGTGGCCCATGAATTTATGATTGATTATTTTTTTTTTGTCATCTCAAGCAATCCTTTTATCTCTGTTGCAGTCTCCTGATGAAACCTCAGCAGCTTGTTTCTTGGAAAGCCTCAATACTCAACATTCACTGTTGCTTCATTTTCTTGAAACGTGTTGACCACCTCTTCTTTATGGTCTTGGATGATAGATCTCATGTGTCATCTTGTTTCTGGTCTCGGATGATGAACCTTGTGCTTGAAAAGAGGTACCTACCGGAAAAAGGAGTTCCCCCAAGCAGCCAGCTGCATCCCTTGCTCTTCGTGCAGATGTCTCCAGCAGCACGCGCCTTGGCTGCGACAGGGCAGGCAAGTGATCACACAGAGGGTGAAAACACAGCCAAATTGAATTCCAGCTTCTATTCAAGCATTCTGCTTGGGCCTTTCTAAACAGGGGTGTATTTAAATCTTGTTAAATCAGTGACATGGGAGAGTGCCTCGTGTATGTTCTCTGAGGGGATTCAGCCTGCTGTTGGCCTATTGTCTAAACTTATATCAGCAACTTTTTAAATGGCAGACTGAAATTCAGTCAGACACAATTAATAAATGTTTTGCTTACAGTTGACAGATGTCCAAGGAAAGAATGAGGATGTTCGCATGCCGGCCATGTGAATGAGAAGTTTGTCACGCTACAGTATTCTTGGCCAGTTCTGATATTTTCCTAAACCAAAGGACAAATAGCAGCACAAAAGCTACAAATGCTCTGATGCTTCACAAGCCTTTAGGTGTCTTGAACACCTTTTGTCTCACAATGGATGCCATATTCAGCACACACAAGCACGCCGGCTAATTTATAGAATAAGCTTTTTCAGAAGACAAGACCAGTGGGCTCCTAAGTAATGACATGCAGTGGAAGGAGCCTTGCATGCATGAAAGACAAGCACACATCTTACTAATTGCTAGCAGTTTCCTTTGCCCCATGTGCATGTTGCAAGCACTACTGAGCTGGTCAAACACTCCCTAACATTTTCAAAGAACAATTTCATAGGATTTAAGCAAAGTAATTCATGTCCTACATGACTATATATGTGAACACACACACACACACATAAATATATATATATGTATTCTCTTAGAGATTTTATCTATTTACACAATTTCTTTAGGAATTAAAATGTGCAAAGTAATGTGAAAGTCTGTCTTTAACTATTGGACTGCATTATTAATGTTTCAGTAGTCCTTCAGTCAAGTTTAGGTCTCACTCTGGTAAGCGTTAGGCAAATCTTCACAAAAGCCAACCCTCTCCCCAATAAGCAAATGGTTAAGTGAATTGCATGGAAAAAGTCTGAGAGAGAAAATATCAAAGGGAATTTTCTTCTCTCAGACCATGCCGAAGGTCCCAGGCAGATCTAGGAAGAAGGCTTGGGTGTCCTAACACCTAGACCACTGCTTTATCTACTTGATGAAACCCTGTTTCCCAGCGAGTCGCCAAAATCTCCTGAAGCAACCTTCAGCTTCAGCTTGAAAGTCTGCTGAAAGGTCCTTCAGCTCAAGTGATAATATATTTGTTTGGGAACACTGTGATCCTCTTGCAAACTGACTGCAAAGCAGATGCAAGGTGGAGTTTTTGATTTGCTCACTCATAAGAGAATAAGGATTTATAATGAAGGTGGACCTGGTGATATGGCTCTTTCTGTATGCTGGGATGACTGGAGTTAGGACTTCTTTTATCTGTGGAGTGCAGTACACACTTGAGAATGAGCATAAAAGAAAAGAGATTGGTTTATTTTTAATCCCCATTTCCCAAGAAAACATAGACAAGCTGTCCATCCTTCCCTCTTCAAGTGGCTGTGGAACATGTTGGCAAGTTTCCACCATATCTAAAAGAAGAATAAAGTTTCAAAAATACTAAGTTTGTGGCTGCCAAAGTAGATGAAATGATGCAAACCAGTGACTTTTGAAGAAAAGAGAGGAAGAGCTCAGCCGCTGTACCTTCTGTTAGATACCGATTGACCAACTCATCACCGTGTGTGCACATGACCTGCCTTCAGTAGGTATCTAACGCTAGTTTGTCCACACTGCTATTGCCTTCTGCATGGTGGGAGGCAAGAGTTAATGCAGAGAGTGGTGAAGAGATATCTGGGGACAAAAGAACCCTTCCCCCCTGTGCTCCAAACCCAGTCTTTGTAGCTCTGTTGCTCACAAGGCAACTTGGTTCTTTTATGTGTGGGCAATGCTGAGGAACAGCTGAGCTTGGCATTTAGCTCTGAGCTCGTGACTCCCTGTCTCCTGTGGGAGTGAGCTCCAGCATCCAGGGCCAGCTCCAGGGCGTGATCTGTGTCCCACACATGTTCCTCCCTTCATTGTTCCGTGGTGGTCTCAGTCTGCTGGGACACCATTGTCAGCAGTGGTCAAAGCGGATAATGAGCAGAGAGAGAGCTGGGAAGACATCAAAAGTATACCAGGGTAATAATGAGTGATGGCCTCAACCGCCCAAATAATAACTGGCTCTTTGAAATACCAACTCCAGTAAAAACAGGTTGGGCAAGCTTCTGGGAGCGCTCAGGCCAGCTCTACACTGCTTTGTGTAGGCCGAGCGCACCACACACCTTCATTAAATAAGCAGTAGCCATTGGTGTGGTAGGAGAAGCCCTCAGTGCTAGGAGGGCCACTCGGAAGCATGTGGGAGAGGCAGCCCATCTCACCATGGGGCCGCCGGGCACCGCGAAGGAAGGACACCCAAGGACTTCACGGGCGAGAGTTACGTGACTGTGAGTCTGAGCCGCAGGGACGTGTCAGACTGGCCCAGCTACCAGTCCATGAGAGTCTGGGAGCCTGGCTATTAATTTCAGGGGTTGGGATCAGATCCATGGTTGGAAGCAAGAATTCTCTGTGATGAAGTGACTGCACCCTGGGGCTGCCTTGTGCGTGGCCTTTGCGTGCCTCGTGTTATCTGATAGTTCAGATAAAAGCCCAATTCCCCTTTAAACTTTTAAGCGCTTTATAAATTATCAGAGGGCTTTAATCTCTGTTTCATGAGATAAACGGCCTTCTAAGCCCCAAACTCTAATTGAGTGGCTTTGGTTGTTTTGTTTTAAGTCCCTCTTTGGAGGCGAGCAGACCCGTCACCCTGAGAAATGCTTTCCAACGTAATCTTAGCGGGAGTCAAGTTCAGCTGTGGTGTTGGGGATGGGCCCAAGCGAGGGCTTCGGTTGGTTTGTGCTCACGGAGGAATGCCTGACAAAAGGATAGAGTGAACAGTGGATACTGATTTACCCACCTCTTCACTGCTTTAAATTAGGAGGGCCAGGGCAATTTCGCAAAAGCCTCCTGAGCAGTTGGATGTTACTGACCCTATTGTCAAAACCCTGTTGGCATCTCAGGGCAAGCTGATCCATAGGTATTCATTTAGCAAACTCCATTTGGATGTGATGGTTCTGCCATAAGCATCCATAGGGGCACAAAACATTGGACAAGAAAAAATGGCCTCAGAAAAACCTTCTTAGGCTTTACAATGGAGCACATTTGTGCCATCCAAAGGATTCCCCTCATGGCGGGAGACAGAAGGATCCCGCGACACCCGCGCTTCCACTCCCAGCAGCTTGCATTTCGAGCAGGCTCGCAGAGCTGTTCATGAATGAACTGCTGCCCAGGAGCCATCTGTGGGAATTATTTGATGAATAATTTAATCAAACTGAGAGCAGAGATTGAAAAAGAGAGAAAGGGATGACAGATTCAGAAAGCAAAATGACTGAAACAGGGAGAGATGCAGCAGGAAGAAATTATTCTGCAATGAATGCTGCGATGAGGACTCTGGCAAAGAGGATCATCCAGACCCTGTTGCTTGAGGGAAGGCTCTTTCAGTCCCACCTTTTTCAGTCTCAGAAATCATCCTTGATTCCTACAAATAATGCAAATTTACAGCATGTAAAGTAACAAAGTGTGGTTCACCCCTTGCTGTGATAGCAGCTCCTGGCACTTAGAATAGCTTATGGATGAGTGTGGTCTTGTCTGCACGAGGATAAGTATCTGTAACCCTTGCAGAGAGAGGCTGTGTAGCCTGCACAGTGGAATAGGTATGTTCCAGGGATCTCCTGCTTTAGTATCAGATTTAAGATGAAGAAATAGATAGGGAAGAGCAGTTATCCAAAAAAAGAGGATAAAGAGTTGGAGGTGGTGAT
Source organism: Rhynchotus rufescens (assembly GCA_032273925.1). Taxonomy (NCBI): domain Eukaryota; kingdom Metazoa; phylum Chordata; class Aves; order Tinamiformes; family Tinamidae; genus Rhynchotus; species Rhynchotus rufescens. Next base: position 27,683 of record JAVCKT010027806.1, on the reverse strand, counting down.
GCTAGTATTAACTAAGGCTAGGAAGAAATAATCCATACTGGGGATTTTACACGGCACAACAAGGCGTCGTCACCCTGAATTCAGACTCTGTCAGTGCCACAGAGGATAAAATCCCCAAGACATACAAGACACACAGCCTGGTGCTTTGGCATGCATAACACCACACGCCTCGTCCACGCGCCCTCTGTTCTCGCAGCAACTGTGAGGGGACCAAGGAGCCGCCGGGCCATGAACAAGCTTGCACAGGGCATTGGGACTTCATGGAAACAGGCAGACACCAGTGGGAGAGAACAGTTCGCAGTAGAAATAACCGCTCTCTTACAGACCCGATCCTGATCCTTATGGAAAACCTAGGAAACACCTTTGAATGATGAGTAGAGAATTGAAATTTGTGACTAAAATGGATACTAGAAGCCACGAACACAGGACACTGTTTTTATGGCACCTTGCAATTTTCCCCAGCTTCTCCCCTTTCCACTAATTCCTTGCTATTCCCCAGGTAAGAATTTCTGCTCTCCCTTGTTACAAGGAAACTAACAGCCTTTTCCCCTCTCCCTTGCTAATATTTCCCTCTGCTGTGGCTCCACTGACAAGCCCCTTTTCCTTCAAAACAGTCACTTGATTGACAAGCTCAAGTTAAACTTGGAATGCTTATTTGCAATCTGTACTTAGCTTGAGGTTTGATGTGCCTCTTTCAGACCTGAAGAAGAGCTCAAGTTCCTGGCAGCTTGTCTGTCTTTTCCCAAATTCTTACTTGGTCTAACTAGAAAACCCCACTACTCTCCCTGCTAACCTTGCTGTACTTATAAAGAGAGGAGAAGAAAAGGCTCCTACTGCATCTTTTACCTCATGAATACCCATTGCTCTATATCATGATTCCTTTCCCCTCAGTTTGTATGGCTATTTCCCCTTGCTGCATCCATCACGATCAGTGTGGCTAGGTATAGCTGTGAAAGAATATTTAGCAGAACAAGGAAGGCTTGGAAATAAACCTCTTGGTTAAAATAAGAGAATGCAGCCTTTCTGTAGGAAAATAGGGTTCTTATTTTCTGTATGCAGTATTTGCTATTCCAGCTGTCTTTTTGCTTCACTGTAATGGGCAAAGTAAAGAGAAGGGGAGTCAGGATACTTCAGTTTCTTTTCTAACTCTACATATGGTTTATCTGTTGTTCTTGGGAAATGTGCATAACTTGTGTCTGTTTTCTTCTCTGCAAAAAAAAAAAAAAAAAAAAAGAAAAATAAAAATTATTAAAGTAATAATTATTATCCCGCCTCTCCAGTCTGTTTGACATGAAACTGATACTTGCAAAGTGCCTTGGGGTCCTGGTATGAAAGGCTCTGTGTACATTAATGCTGTGGTTTATTCTGCTTTGTGTAATCCCTACTGCTAAAGTGAAAGCTGAGGCCAATATCCTGAAAGATGTAGCTCAGTAGCCCTTGGCAAAAAGCATCAGGGCCTTCCTTTAGTCAGCTTCCTTCCCAAGGGCTGAGGAGCACCGAGGACGTGTGGTTGCCTGGTCTGGCTGCATCACAGGCGGCTCTCCCAGGAGCCATGACCCTGGCTGCACGCTCTGCTCTGCTCCTGCCCTGCAAGGGCCACCAAGCCCAGGCTCTGCAGAGCACCGTGGCTGTCAGCACGGGTCCCGGCTCTCAGGGATCCTGACCTCTCCCAAATCCTTGCTTATGGGGTGGGAGAACTTCTAAAAGGCATTTTATCACACTCCAAGAGATCTTCAGGAAGAGCCGCGCAGGTAATGAGCACTGAAGCCATCTGAGAGCTGAGTCTGAGCATGCTGGGCTCCTCACCCAGGGAAGCAGAAGACTGTCTAGAGAGACCTTGGAGCTCCCATCGCTGGCACTGCAATCAAGACAGGCCATGTCCGAGAAGGGAGGCTTCGAAAGCACAGAATCACAGAATGGTTGAGGTTGGAAGAGACCTCTAGAGATCATCTAGAAATACTCCAATTCCTCTCCCAGCTCTAGAGTAAAAGAACTGGAAACCCAGAATTGAGGCAGAATAAATTCTGCTCGGTAGTAGTTAGAAATTCCAGAGATATAAAAGCGCTGAATGAGCTATCTAAGTTAAAAATATTAAGTCAAACTTCCAAACAGAAAACAGAATTGAGATTGCCTATGAATCTAGGATTTAAATCCCTGATGCATACGGGGTCCAGATACTGAGTTTACACTGAGATGTTATATCTTTTCTATGGGTTTGCTGACTAATCTCAGGATAGATAGGCAAGAGCTGTGGCTATCTAGGGACAGAAACCAAAGCCCTTTACGGAACATAAAATTCATTGTGACAGAAATCAAAAGGTGTGTGATATGAGTGAAGCCTGGAAGGTCTGGCAAGAGTTTTGAGTTGAGATTTGTCAACTGGGACTGAGAAATTCAACAACATTTTATGTTGCATTACATACTTTCTACAGAGAAAGTAAGTTTTTCATTAGCAGTCCTTTATTCCCCTAAATAAATGGACATGAAGAGAAAAGACCTTCTTGATGTAGATGTTGCAATGTAGGACCAGTTCAGTTTGGCACTTGGGAGCTGCATGTGGACAAACAGCACACTCACTTTGGGCAGGAACTTTACAGCATGCAGCTGACAAATCTGCCAAATCTGCTCTGTAACTGGATCAAAATTCAGGGATATTTTTCTTGGGGACAACAGAGACATGTTCTTGGCAGCTAGGCACTTCCCTTGCCTAATTTCAAGTTCTTGCTTTAATCTATAAACCCTCAGTTAACCAGTTTTAAGTGCTGATTTTTCAGTATGGACAAATAACCTCTTTTTCTCCCTTCTGTTCTGAAAATGGTTGACAGTCTTAAAGGTGGATGTTTTCCTTTCCTTTCCTTTCCTTTCCTTTCCTTTCCTTTCCTTTCCTTTCCTTTCCTTTCCTTTCCTTTCCTTT